>JAPDOI010000724.1:0-299308 GCA_029168955.1 Aplectana chamaeleonis | reverse complement strand
GCGGTCCTGCACACGTCCGTCCCATGATGTCCCGCACATCCATACTGCGGTCCTGCACTCGTCCCATGATGTCCTGCACACAACTACTGGGGTCCTGCGCACGTCTCCATGATGTCCTGCAATACACAACTACTGCGGTTCTGCACACGTCCCATGATGTCCTGCACAATCCTACTGAGGTCCTGCACACGTTCCATGACATTCTGCACACCCCTACTGCGGTCCTGCGCACGTCCCATGACGTCCTGCACACTTCTACTTAAGTCCTGCACACAATCCATGACATCCTGCACACCCTACTGCGGTCCTGCACACGTCCCATGATGTCCTGCACAACCCTTACTGGGATTCTGCGCACGTCCCCCGGATGTCCTGCACACAACTACTGAGGTCCTGCACACGTCCCATGATGTCCTGCACAACCATACTGAGGTCCTGCGCACGTTCTCCATGACATTCTGCACACCACCTACTGAGGTCCTGCACACGTCCCATGATGTCCTGTGCAACCCTACTGGGGTTCTGTGCACGTCCCCTGATGTCCTGCACACAACTACTGAGGTCCTGCACACGTCCCATGATGTCCTGCACAACCCTACTGAGGTCCTGCACACGTTCCATGACATTCTGCATACCCCTACTGCGGTCCTGCACACGTCACATGATGTCCTGCACACTCCTACTGAGGTCCTGCACCCATTCCATGACATTCTGCACACCCCTACTGTGGTCGTGCACACGTCACATGACGTCCTGCACACTTCTACTTAAGTCCTGCACACATTCCATGACATCCTGCACACCCCTACTGAGGTCCTGCACACGTCCCATGATGTCCTGCACACTCCTACTGAGGTCCTGCACCCATTCCGTGACATTCTGCACACCCCTACTGTGGTCGTGCACACGTCCCATGACGTCCTGCACACTTCTACTTAAGTCCTGCACACATTCCATGACATCCTGCACACCCCTACTGCGGTCCTGCACACGTCCCATGATGTCCTGCACAACCCTACTGGGGTTCTGCGCACGTCCCCTGATGTCCTGCACACAAATACTGAGGTCCTGCACACGTCCCATGATGTCCTGCACACTCCTACTGAGGTCCTGCACACGTCCAATGATATCCGTCACACTCCTGCTAAGGTCCTGCACACATTCCATGACATCCTGCACACCACTGCTGCGGTCCTGCACACATCTACTGCGGTCCTGCACATGTCCCATGATGTCCTGCACACTCCTGCTAAGGTCCTGCACACATTCCATGACATCCTGCACACCACTACTGCTACTGCGGTCCTGCACACCTCTACTGCGGTCCTGCACATGTCCCATGATGTCCTGCACACTCCTACTGCGGTCCTGCACACGTCCCATGATGTCCTGCACACTCCTACTGAGGTCCTGCACACGTCCCATGATATCCGGCACACTCCTACTTAGGTCCTGCACCCATTCCATGACATTCTGCACACCCCTACTGCGGTCGTGCACACGTCCCATGATGTCCTGCACACTTCCTACTAAAGTCCTGCACACATTCCATGACATTCTGCACACCCCTACTGCGGTCGTGCACACGTCCCATGATGTCCTGCACACTCCTACTGAGTTCCTGCACATTCCATGACATCCTGCACACCCCTACTGCGGTATGCACACGTCCCATGATGTCCTGCACACTCCTACTGAGGTCCTGCACACATTCCATGACATCCTGCACACCCCTACTGCGGTCCCTGCACATGTCCCATGATGTCCTGCACACTCCTACTAAAGTCCTGCACACATTCCATGACATTCTGCACACCCCTACTGCGGTCGTGCACACGTCCCATGATGTCCTGCACACTCCTACTGAGTTTCTGCACACATTCCATGACATCCTGCAGACCCCTACTGCGGTCCTGCACACGTCCCATGATGTCCTGCGCAACCCTACTGAGGTCCTGCACACGTTCCGTGACATTCTGCACACCCCTACTGCGGTCCTGCGCACGTCCCATGACGTCCTGCACACTTCTACTTAAGTCCTGCACACAATCCATGACATCCTGCACACCCCTACTGCGGTCCTGCACACGTCCCATGATGTCCTGCACAACCCTACTGGGATTCTGCGCACGTCCCCTGATGTCCTGCACACAACTACTGAGGTCCTGCACACGTCCTATGATGTCCTGCACAACCATACTGAGGTCCTGCGCACGTTCCATGACATTCTGCACACCCCTACTGCGGTCCTGCACACGTCCCATGATGTCCTGCGCAACCCTACTGGGGTTCTGTGCACGTCCCCTGATGTCCTGCACACAACTACTGAGGTCCTGCACACGTCCCATGATGTCCTGCACAACCCTACTGAGGTCCTGCACACGTTCCATGACATTCTGCATACCCCTACTGCGGTCCTGCACACGTCACATGATGTCCTGCACACTCCTACTGAGGTCCTGCACCCATTCCATGACATCCTGCACACCCCTACTGTGGTCGTGCACACGTCACATGACGTCCTGCACACTTCTACTTAAGTCCTGCACCATTCCATGACATCCTGCACACCCCTACTGAGGTCTGCACACGTCCCATGATGTCCTGCACACTCCTACTGAGTTTCTGCACCCATTCCATGACATTCTGCACACCCCTACTGTGGTCGTGCACACGTCCCAAGACGTCCTGCACACTTCTACTCAAGTCCTGCACACATTCCATGACATCCTGCACACCCCTACTGCGGTCCTGCACACGTCCCATGATGTCCTGCACAACCCTACTGGGGTTCTGCGCACGTCCCCTGATGTCCTGCACACAACTACTGCGGTCCTGCACACGTCCCATGATGTCCTGCACACTCCTACTGAGGTCCTGCACACGTCCAATGATATCCGGCACACTCCTGCTAAGGTCCTGCACACATTCCATGACATCCTGCACACCACTGCTGCGGTCCTGCACACATCTACTGCGGTCCTGCACATGTCCCATGATGTCCTGCACACTCCTGCTGAGGTCCTGCACCCAATCCAAGACATTCTGCACACCCCTACTGGTCTGCTAGGTCTGCACGTCCATGTCTGCCTACTGCTTCTGGGGTTCTTGCGTCTGATGTCCCGCACACAGCTACTGCGGTCCTGCACATGTCCCATGATGTCCTGCACACTCCTACTGCGGTCCTGCACACGTCCCATGATGTCCTGCACACTCCTACTGAGGTCCTGCACACGTCCCATGATTTCCGGCACACTCCTACTTAGGTCCTGCACCCATTCCATGACATTCTGCACACCCCTACTGCGGTCGTGCACACGTCCCATGACGTCCTGCACACTCCTACTAAAGTCCTGCACACATTCCATGACATTCTGCACACCCCTACTGCGGTCCTGCACACGTCCCATGATGTCCTGCACACTCCTACTGAGTTCCTGCACACATTCCATGACATTCTGCACACCCCTACTGCGGTATGCACACGTCCCATGATGTCCTGCACACTCCTACTGAGGTCCTGCACTCATTCCATGACATCCTGCACACCCCTACTGCGGTCCTGCACATGTCCCATGATGTCCTGCACACTCCTACTAAAGTCCTGCACACATTCCATGACATTCTGCACACCCCTACTGCGGTCGTGCACACGTCCCATGATGTCCTGCACACTCCTACTGAGTTCCTGCACACATTCCATGACATCCTGCACACCCCTACTTCGGTCCTGCACCTGTCCCATGATGTCCTGCACACTCCTACTGAGGTATTGCACACATTCCGTGACATCCTGCACACCCCTACTGCGGTCCTGCACCCGTCCCATGACACCCTGCACACCCCTACTGCGGTCCTGCACCCGTCCCATGAAGTCCTGCACACCCCTACTGCGGTCCTGCACACGTCCCATGATGTCCTGCACATCCTACTACTGCACCCATTCGACATTCTGCACACCCTACTGCGTCGTGCACATGTCCCATGACGTCCTGCACACTTCTACTAAAGTCCTGCACACATTCCATGACATCCTGCACACCCCTACTGCGGTCCTGCACACGTCCCATGATGTCCTGCACAACCCTACTGGGGTTCTGCGCGCGTCCCATGATGTCCTGCACAACCCTACTGCGGTCCTGCACACGTCCCATGATGTCCTGCACACTCCTACTGAGGTCCTGCACACGTCCAATGATATCCGGCACACTCCTGCTAAGGTCCTGCACACATTCCATGACATCCTGCACACCACTGCTGCGGTCCTGCACACATCTACTGCGGTCCTGCACATGTCCCATGATGTCCTGCACACTCCTGCTAAGGTCCTGCACACATTCCATGACATCCTGCACACCACTACTGCTACTGCGGTCCTGCACACCTCTACTGCGGTCCTGAACACGTCCCATGATGTCCTGCACAACCCTACTGGGGTTCTGCGCACGTCCCCTGATGTCCTGCACACAACTACTGAGGTCCTGCACACGTCCCCCTGATGTCCTGCACTACCCAACTGATGTCCTGCACACGTTCCATGACAATCTGCAGACCGCTACTGCGGTCCTGCACACGTCCAATGATATCCGGCACACTCTAGCTAAGGTCCTGCACACATTCCATGACATTCTGCACACCTCTACTGCGGTCCTGCACATGTACCATGATGTCCTGCACACTTTCACTAAGGTCCTGCACACATTCCATGACATCCTGCACACCCCTACTGAGGTCCTGCACACGTCCCATGATGTCCTGCACACTCCTACTGCGGTCCTGCACACGTCCCATGATGTCCTGCACACTCCTACTGAGGTCCTGCACACGTCCCATGATATCCGGCACACTCCTACTTAGGTCCTGCACCCATTCCATGACATTCTGCACACCCCTACTGTGGTCGTGCACACGTCCCATGACGTCCTGCACACTTCTACTTAAGTCCTGCACACATTCCATGACATCCTGCACACCCCTACTGCGGTCCTGCACACGTCCCATGATGTCCTGCACAACCCTACTGGGGTTCTGCGCACGTCCCCTGATGTCCTGCACACAAATACTGAGGTCCTGCACACGTCCCATGATGTCCTGCACACTCCTACTGAGGTCCTGCACACGTCCAATGATATCCGGCACACTCCTGCTAAGGTCCTGCACACATTCCATGACATCCTGCACACCACTGCTGCGGTCCTGCACACATCTACTGCGGACCTGCACATGTCCCATGATGTCCTGCACACTCCTGCTAAGGTCCTGCACACATTCCATGACATCCTGCACACCACTACTGCTACTGCGGTCCTGCACACCTCTACAGCGGTCCTGCACATGTCCCATGATGTCCTGCACACTCCTACTGCGGTCCTGCACACGTCCCATGATGTCCTGCACACTCCTACTGAGGTCCTGCACACGTCCCATGATGTCCTGCACACTCCTACTTAGGTCCTGCACCCATTCCATGACATTCTGCACACCCCTACTGTGGTCGTGCACACGTCCCATGACGTCCTGCACACTCCTACTGAGGTTCTGCACACATTCCATGACATTCTGCACAGCCCTACTGCGGTCCTGCACACCTCCCATGATGTCCTGCACACTCCTACTCAGATCCTGCACACATTCCATGGCATCCTGCAGACCCTACTGAGCTCCTGCACACGTCCTATGATGTCCTGCACACTCTTACTGAGGTCCTGCACACATTCCATGATATCCTGCACACCCCTACTGCGGTCCTGCACACGTCCCATGATTTCCGGCACACTCCTACTTAGGTCCTGCACCCATTCCATGACATTCTGCACACCCCTACTGCGGTCGTGCACACGTCCCATGATGTCCTGCACACTCCTACTGAGTTTCTGCACACATTCCATGACATCCTGCAGACCCCTACTGCGGTCCTGCACACGTCCCATGATGTCCTGCACACTCCTACTGAGGTCCTGCACACGTTCCATGACATTCTGCACACCCCTACTGCAGTCCTGCGCACGTCCCATGACGTCCTGCACACTTCTACTTAAGTCCTGCACACAATCCATGACATCCTGCACACCCCTACTGCGGTCCTGCACACGTCCCATGATGTCCTGCACAACCCTATTGGGGTTCTGCGCACGTCCCCTTATGTCCTGCACACAACTACTGAGGTCCTGCACACGTCCTATGATGTCCTGCACAACCCTACTGAGGTCCTGCACACGTTCCATGACATTCTGCACACCCCTACTGCAGTCCTGCACACGTCCCATGATGTCCTGCGCAACCCTACTGGGGTTCTGTGCACGTCTTCTGATGTCCTGCACACAACTACTGAGGTCCTGCACACGTCCTATGATGTCCTGCACAACCCTACTGAGGTCCTGCACACGTTCCATGACATTCTGCACACCCCTACTGCAGTCCTGCACACGTCCCATGATGTCCTGCACACTCCTACTGAGGTCCTGCACCCATTCCATGACATTCTGCACACCCCTACTGTGGTCGTGCACACGTCCCATGACGTCCTGCACACTTCTACTTAAGTCCTGCACACATTCCATGACATCCTGCACACCCCTACTGCGGTCCTGCACACGTCCCATGATGCCCTGCACAACCCTACTGGGGTTCTGCACCCATTCCATGACATTCTGCACACCCCTACTGTGGTCGTGCACACGTCCCATGACGTCCTGCACACTTCTACTTAAGTCCTGCACACATTCCATGACATCCTGCACACCCCTACTGCGGTCCTGCACACGTCCCATGATGTCCTGCACAACCCTACTGGGGTTCTGCCCACGTCCCCTGATGTCCAGCACACAACTACTGAGGTCCTGCACACGTCCCATGATGTCCTGCACACTCCTACTGCGGTCCTGCACACGTCCCTTGATGTCCTGCACACTCCTACTGCGGTCCTGCACACATTCCATGACATCCTGCACACCTACTGCGGTCCTGCACGTCCCCTGATGTCCTGCACACAACTACTGCGGTCCTGCACACGTCCAATAATATCCGGCACACTCCTGCTAAGGTCCTGCACACATTCCATGAGATCCTGCACACCACTACTGCTACTGCGGTCCTGCACACCTCTACAGCGGTCCTGCACATGCCCCATGATGTCCTGCACACTCCTACTGCGGTCCTGCACACGTCCCATGATGTCCTGCACACTCCTACTGAGGTCCTGCACACGTCCCATGATGTCCTGCACACTCCTACTTAGGTCCTGCACCCATTCCATGACATTCTGCACACCCCTACTGTGGTCGTGCACACGTCCCATGATGTCCTGCACACTCCTACTAAAGTCCTGCACACATTCCATGACATCCTGCACACCCCTACTGCGGTCTTGCCCACGTCCCATAAGGTCCTGCGCACTCCTACTCAGGTCGTGCACACATTCCATGACATCCTGCACACCCCTACTGCCTGCACACGTCCCATGATATCCTGTACACTCCCACTGAGGTCCTGCACATTCCATGATATCCTGCACACCCGTACTGCGGTCCCGCGCACGTCCCATGATGTCCTGCACACTCCTGCTGAAGTCCTGCACAGAATCCATGACATTCTGCACACCCCTACTGCGGTCCTGCACATGTCCCTTGATGTCTTGCACACTCCTACTGCGGTCCTGCACTGACATCCACCGCTACTCGGTCCTGCACACGTCCCAGGATGTGCTGCACACTCCTACTGAGGTCCTGCACACGTTACATGACATCCTCCACACCCCTACTGCGGTCCTGCACACGTCCCATGATGTCCTGCACACTCCTACTGAGGTCCTGCACACGTTCCATGACATTCTGCACACCCCTACTGTGGTCGTGCACACGTCCCATGACATTCTGCAGACCCCTACTGCGGTCCTGCACACGTCCCATGATGTCCTGCACACTTCTACTAAAGTCCTGCACACATTCCATGACATCCTGCACACCCCTACTGCGGTCCTGCACACGTCCCATGATGTCCTGCACAACCCTACTGGGGTTCTGCGCGCGTCCCATGATGTCCTGCACAACCCTACTGAGGTCCTGCACACGTCCCATGATGTCCTGCACACTCCTACTGAGGTCCTGCACCCATTCCGTGACATTCTGCACACCCCTACTGTGGTCGTGCACACGTCCCATGACGTCCTGCACACTTCTACTTAAGTCCTGCACACATTCCATGACATCCTGCACACCCCTACTGCGGTCCTGCACACGTCCCATGATGTCCTGCACAACCCTACTGGGGTTCTGCGCACGTCCCCTGATGTCCTGCACACAACTACTGAGGTCCTGCACACGTCCCATGATGTCCTGCACACTCCTACTGAGGTCCTGCACACGTCCAATGATATCCGTCACACTCCTGCTAAGGTCCTGCACACATTCCATGACATCCTGCACACCACTGCTGCGGTCCTGCACACATCTACTGCGGTCCTGCACATGTCCCATGATGTCCTGCACACTCCTGCTAAGGTCCTGCACACATTCCATGACATCCTGCACACCACTACTGCTACTGCGGTCCTGCACACCTCTACTGCGGTCCTGCACATGTCCCATGATGTCCTGCGCAACCCTACTGGGGTTCTGTGCACGTCCCCTGATGTCCTGCACACAACTACTGAGGTCCTGCACACGTCCCATGATGTCCTGCACAACCCTACTGAGGTCCTGCACACGTTCCATGACATTCTGCACACCCCTACTGCGGTCCTGCACACGTCCCATGATGTCCTGCACACTCCTACTGAGGTCCTGCACCCATTCCATGACATTCTGCACACCCCTACTGTGGTCGTGCACACGTCCCATGACGTCCTGCACACTTCTACTTAAGTCCTGCACACATTCCATGACATCCTGCACACTCCTACTGAGGTCCTGCACACGTCCCATGATATCCGGCACACTCCTACTGCGGTCCTGAACACGTCCCATGATGTCCTGCACACTCCTACTGAGGTCCTGCACCCGTTCCATGACATTCTGCACACCCCTACTGCGGTCCTGCACCCATTCCATGACATTCTGCACACCCCTACTGCGGTCGTGCACACGTCCCATGATGTCCTGCACACTCCTACTGAGGTCCTGCACACGTCCCATGATATCCGGCACACTCCTACTTAGGTCCTGCACCCATTCCATGACATTCTGCACACCCCTACTGCGGTCGTGCACACGTCCCATGATGTCCTGCACACTCCTACTGAGTTCCTGCACACATTCCATGACATTCTACACACCCCTACTGCGGTCGTGCACACGTCCCATGATGTCCTGCACACTCCTACTGAGTTTCTGCACACATTCCATGACATCCTGCAGACCCCTACTGCGGTCCTGCACACGTCCCATGATGTCCTGCACACTCCCTACTGAGGTCCTGCACTCATTCCATGACATCCTGCACACCCCTACTGCGGTCCTGCACATGTCCCATGATGATATGCACACTCCTACTAAAGTCCTGCACACATACCATGACATCCTGTACACCCCTACTGCAGTCCTGCACTAGTTCCATGATGTCCTGCACATTCCTACTGAGGTCCTGCACACATTCCATGACATCCTGCATACACCCCCCTGCGGTCCTGCTCACGTCTCATGATGTCCTGCACACTCCTACTAAGGTACTGCACACATTCCAGGACATCTTGCACACCCCTACTGCGGTTTTGCACACGTCCCATGATGTCTTGCACATCCCTACTGCGGTCCTGCACATATTCCATGACATTCTGCAGACCCCTACTGCGGTCCTGCACACGTCCCATGATGTCCTGCACACCCTACTGAGGTCCTGCACACGTTCCACACTGCTACTGTCCTGCACACGTCCCATGATGTCCTACACACTTCTACTAAAGTCCTGTACACATTCCATGACATCCTGCACACCCCTACTGCGGTCCTGCACACGTCCCATGATGTCCTGCACAACCCTACTGGGGTTCTGCGCGCGTCCCATGATGTCCTGCACAACCCTACTGAGGTCCTGCACACGTCCCATGATGTCCTGCACACTCCTACTGAGGTCCTGCACCCATTCCATGACATTCTGCACACCCCTACTGTGGTCGTGCACACGTCCCATGACGTCCTGCACACTTCTACTTAAGTCCTGCACACATTCCATGACATCCTGCACACCCCTACTGCGGTCCTGCACACGTCCCATGATGTCCTGCACAACCCTACTGGGGTTCTGCGCACGTCCCCTGATGTCCTGCACACAACTACTGAGGTCCTGCACACGTCCCATGATGTCCTGCACACTCCTACTGAGGTCCTGCACACGTCCAATGATATCCGTCACACTCCTGCTAAGGTCCTGCACACATTCCATGACATCCTGCACACTCCTACTGCGGTCCTGCACGTCGCGATGTCTGCACACTCTACTGCGGTCCTGCACATGTCCCATGATGTCCTGCACACTCCTGCTAAGGTCCTGCACACATTCCATGACATCCTGCACACCACTACTGCTACTGCGGTCCTGCACACCTCTACTGCGGTCCTGCACATGTCCCATGATGTCCTGCGCAACCCTACTGGGGTTCTGTGCACGTCCCCTGATGTCCTGCACACAACTACTGAGGTCCTGCACACGTCCCATGATGTCCTGCACAACCCTACTGAGGTCCTGCACACGTTCCATGACATTCTGCACACCCCTACTGCGGTCCTGCACACGTCCCATGATGTCCTGCACACTCCTACTGAGGTCCTGCACCCATTCCATGACATTCTGCACACCCCTACTGTGGTCGTGCACACGTCACATGACGTCCTGCACACTTCTACTTAAGTCCTGCACACATTCCATGACATCCTGCACACCCCTACTGAGGTCCTGCACACGTCCCATGATGTCCTGCACACTCCTACTGCGGTCCTGAACACGTCCCATGATGTCCTGCACACTCCTACTGAGGTCCTGCACACGTCCCATGATATCCGGCACACTCCTACTTAGGTCCTGCACCCATTCCATGACATTCTGCACACCCCTACTGCGGTCGTGCACACGTCCCATGATGATATGCACACTCCTACTAAAGTCCTGCACACATTCCATGACATTCTGCACACCCCTACTGCGGTCGTGCACACGTCCCATGATGTCCTGCACACTCCTACTGAGTTCCTGCACACATTCCATGACATCCTGCAGACCCCTACTGCGGTATGCACACGTCCCATGATGTTATGCACACTCCTACTGAGGTCCTGCACTCATTCCATGACATCCTGCACACCCCTACTGCAGTTCTGCACACCTCTACTGCGGTCCTGCACATGTCCCATGATGCCCTGCACACTCCTACTGAGTTCCTGCACACATTCCATGACATCCTGCAGACCCCTACTGCGGTCCTGCACACGTCCCATGATGATATGTACACTCCTACTAAAGTCCTGCACACATTCCATGACATTCTGCACACCCCTACTGCGGTCGTGCACACGTCCCATGATGTCCTGCACACTCCTACTCAGTTCCTGCACACATTCCATGACATCCTGCAGACCCCTACTGCGGTCCTGCACACGTCACATGATGTTATGCACACTCCTACTGAGGTCCTGCACTCATTCCATGACATCCTGCACACCCCTACTGCAGTTCTGCACACGTCCCATGATGTCCTGCACATTCCTACTGAGGTCATGCACACATTCCATGACATCCTGCACACTCCTACTGAGGTCCTGCTCACATTTCATGACATCCCGCACACCCCTACTGCGGTCCTGCACACGTCCCATGATGTCCTGCACATCCATACTGCGGTCCTGCACTCGTCCCATGACGTCCTGCAAACAACTACTGGGGTTCTGCGCACGTCCCCTGATGTCCTCCACACAACTACTGAGGTTCTGCACACGTCCCATGATGTCCTGCACAATCCTACTGAGGTCCTGCACACGTTCCATGACATTCTGCACACCCCTACTGCAGTCCTGCGCACGTCCCATGACGTCCTGCACACTTCTACTTAAGTCCTGCACACAATCCATGACATCCTGCACACCCCTACTGCGGTCCTGCACACGTCCCATGATGTCCTGCACAACCCTATTGGGGTTCTGCGCACGTCCCCTTATGTCCTGCACACAACTACTGAGGTCCTGCACACGTCCCATGATATCCGGCACACTCCTACTTAGGTCCTGCACCCATTCCATGACATTCTGCACACCCCTACTGCGGTCGTGCACACGTCCCATGATGATATGCACACTCCTACTAAAGTCCTGCACACATTCCATGACATTCTGCACACCCCTACTGCGGTCGTGCACACGTCCCATGATGTCCTTCACACTCCTACTGAGTTCCTGCACACATTCCATGACATCCTGCAGACCCCTACTGCGGTATGCACACGTCCCATGATGTTATGCACACTCCTACTGAGGTCCTGCACTCATTCCATGACATCCTGCACACCCCTACTGCGGTCCTGCACATGTCCCATGATGATATGCACACTCCTACTAAAGTCCTGCACACATTCCATGACATTCTGCACACCCCTACTGCGGTCGTGCACACGTCCCATGATGTAATGCACACTCCTACTGAGTTCCTGCACACATTCCATGACATCCTGCAGACCCCTACTGCGGTATGCACACGTCTCATGATGTTATGCACACTCCTACTGAGGTCCTGCACACATTCCGTGACATCCTGCACACCCCTACTGCGGTCCTGCACACGTCCCATGATGTCCTGCACAACCCTACTGAGGTCCTGCACGCGTTCCATGACATTCTGCAGACCCCTACTGCGGTCCTGCACACGTCCCATGATGTCCTGCACATCCATACTGCGGTCCTGCACTCGTCCCATGACGTCCTGCACACTTCTACTAAAGTCCTGCACACATTCCATGACATCCTGCACACCCCTACTGCGGTCCTGCACACGTCCCATGATGTCCTGCACAACCCTACTGGGGTTCTGCGCGCGTCCCATGATGTCCTGCACAACCCTACTGAGGTCCTGCACACGTCCCATGATGTCCTGCACACTCCTACTGAGGTCCTGCACCCATTCCGTGACATTCTGCACACCCCTACTGTGGTCGTGCACACGTCCCATGACGTCCTGCACACTTCTACTTAAGTCCTGCACACATTCCATGACATCCTGCACACCCCTACTGCGGTCCTGCACACGTCCCATGATGTCCTGCACAACCCTACTGGGGTTCTGCGCACGTCCCCTGATGTCCTGCACACAACTACTGAGGTCCTGCACACGTCCCATGATGTCCTGCACACTCCTACTGAGGTCCTGCACACGTCCCATGATATCCGGCACACTCCTACTTAGGTCCTGCACCCATTCCATGACATTCTGCACACCCCTACTGCGGTCGTGCACACGTCCCATGATGATATGCACACTCCTACTAAAGTCCTGCACACATTCCATGACATCCTGCAGACCCCTACTGCGGTATGCACACGTCCCATGATGTTATGCACACTCCTACTGAAGTCCTGCACTCATTCCATGACATCCTGCACACCCCTACTGCGGTCCTGCACATGTCCCATGATGTCCTGCACACTCCTACTGAGTTCCTGCACACATTCCATGACATCCTGCAGACCCCTACTGCGGTCCTGCACACGTCCCATGATGATATGCACACTCCTACTAAAGTCCTGCACACATTCCATGACATTCTGCACACCCCTACTGCGGTCGTGCACACGTCCCATGATGTCCTGCGCACTCCCACTGAGTTCCTGCACACATTCCATGACATCCTGTACACCACTGCTGCGGTCCTGCACACATCTACTGCGGTCCTGCACATGTCCCATGATGTCCTGCACACTCCTGCTAAGGTCCTGCACACATTCCATGACATCCTGCACACCACTACTGCTACTGCGGTCCTGCACACCTATACTGCGGTCCTGCACATGTCCCATGATGTCCTGCACACTCCTACTGCGGTCCTGCACACGTCCCATGATGTCCTGCACACTCCTACTGCGGTCCTGCACACGTCCTATGATGTTATGCACACTCCTACTAAGGTCCTGCACCCATTCCATGACATTCTGCACACCCCTACTGCGGTCGTGCACACGTCCCATGATGTCCTGCACACTCCTACTGAGTTTCTGCACACATTCCATGATATCCTGCACAAACCTACCGCGGTTCTGCACACCTCCCATGATGTTCTGCACACTCTTACTGAGGTACTGCACACATTCCATGACATTCTGCACACCTCTACTGCGGTCCTGCGCATGTCCCATGATGTCCTGCACACTCCTACTGCGGTCCTGCACACATTCCATGACATCCTGCACACCACTGCTGCGGTCCTGCACACATCTACTGCGGTCCTGCACATGTCCCATGATGTCCTGCACACTCCTGCTAAGGTCCTGCACACATTCCATGACATCCTGCACACCACTACTGCTACTGCGGTCCTGCACACCTCTACTGCGGTCCTGCACATGTCCCATGATGTCCTGCACACTCCTACTGCGGTCCTGCACACGTCCCATGATGTCCTGCACACTCCTACTGAGGTCCTGCACACGTCCCATGATATCCGGCACACTCCTACTTAGGTCCTGCACCCATTCCATGACATTCTGCACACCCCTACTGCGGTCGTGCACACGTCCCATGATGATATGCACACTCCTACTAAAGTCCTGCACACATTCCATGACATTCTGCACACCCCTACTGCGGTCGTGCACACGTCCCATGATGTCCTTCACACTCCTACTGAGTTCCTGCACACATTCCATGACATCCTGCAGACCCCTACTGCGGTATGCACACGTCCCATGATGTTATGCACACTCCTACTGAAGTCCTGCACTCATTCCATGACATCCTGCTCACCCCTATTGCGGTCCTGCACATGTCCCATGATGTCCTGCACACTCCTACTGAGTTCCTGCACACATTCCATGACATCCTGCAGACCCCTACTGCGGTCCTGCACACGTCCCATGATGATATGCACACTCCTACTAAAGTCCTGCACACATTCCATGACATTCTGCACACCCCTACTGCGGTCGTGCACACGTCCCATGATGTCCTGCACACTCCCACTGAGTTCCTGCACACATTCCATGACATCCTGCAGACCCCTACTGCGGTATGCACACGTCCCATGATGTTATGCACACTCCTACTGAGGTCCTGCACTCATTCCATGACATCCTGCACACCCCTACTGCAGTTCTGCACACCTCCCATGATGTCCTGCACATTCCTACTGAGGTCGTGCACACATTCCATGACATCGTGCACACTCCTACTGAGGTCCTGCTCACATTTCATGACATTCCGCACACCCCTACTGCGGTCCTGCACACGTCCCATGATGTCCCGCACATCCATACTGCGGTCCTGCACTCGTCCCATGACGTCCTGCACACAACTACTGGGGTTCTGCGCACGTCTCCTGATGTCCTGCACACAACTACTGAGGTTCTGCACACGTCCCATGATGTCCTGCACAATCCTACTGAGGTCCTGCACACGTTCCGTGACATTCTGCACACCCCTACTGCGGTCCTGCGCACGTCCCATGACGTCCTGCACACTTCTACTTAAGTCCTGCACACAATCCATGACATCCTGCACACCCCTACTGCGGTCCTGCGCACGTCCCCTGATGTCCTGCACACAACTACTGAGATCCTGCACACGTCCTATGATGTCCTGCACAACCATACTGAGGTCCTGCGCACGTTCCATGACATTCTGCACACCCCTACTGCGGTCCTGCACACGTCCCATGATGTCCTGCGCAACCCTACTGGGGTTCTGTGCACGTCCCCTGATGTCCTGCACACAACTACTGAGGTCCTGCACACGTCCCATGATGTCCTGCACAACCCTACTGAGGTCCTGCACACGTTCCATGACATTCTGCACACCCCTACTGCGGTCCTGCACACGTCCCATGATGTCCTGCACACTCCTACTGAGGTCCTGCACCCATTCCATGACATTCTGCACACCCCTACTGTGGTCGTGCACACGTCCCATGACGTCCTGCACACTTCTACTTAAGTCCTGCACACATTCCATGACATCCTGCACACCCCTACTGAGGTCCTGCACACGTCCCATGATGTCCTGCACACTCCTACTGCGGTCCTGAACACGTCCCATGATGTCCTGCATACTCCTACTGAGGTCCTGCACACGTCCCATGATATCCGGCACACTCCTACTCAGGTCCTGCACCCATTCCATGACATTCTGCACACCCCTACTGCGGTCGTGCACACGTCCCATGATGATATGCACACTCCTACTAAAGTCCTGCACACATTCCATGACATTCTGCACACCCTACTGCGGTCCTGCACACGTCCCATGATGTCCTGCACACTCCTACTGAGTTCCTGCACACATTCCATGACATCCTGCAGACCCCTACTGCGGTCCTGCACACGTCCCATGATGTTATGCACACCCTACTGAGGTCCTGCACACATTCCATGACATCCTGCACCCCTACTGCACTGCACCCTCACTGCGGTCCTGCACATGTCCCATGATGTCCTGCACACTCCTACTGAGGTCCTGCACTCATTCCATGACATCCTGCACACCCCTACTGCGGTCCTGCACATATCCCATGATGATATGCACACTCCTACTAAAGTCCTGCACACATTCCATGACATTCTGCACACCCCTACTGCGGTCGTGCACACGTCCCATGATGTCCTGCACACTCCTACTGAGTTCCTGCACACATTCCATGACATCCTGCAGACCCCTACTGCGGTCCTGCACACGTCCCATGATGTCCTGCACACTCCTACTGAGGTCCTGCACTCATTCCATGACATCCTGCACACCCCTACTGCAGTTCTGCACACGTCCCATGATGTCCTGCACATTCCTACTGAGGTCATGCACACATTCCATGACATCCTGCACACTCCTACTGAGGTCCTGCTCACATTTCATGACATCCCGCACACCCCTACTGCGGTCCTGCACACGTCCCATGATGTCCCGCACATCCATACTGCGGTCCTGCACTCGTCCCATGACGTCCTGCACACAACTACTGGGGTTCTGCGCACGTCCCCTGATGTCCTGCACACAACTACTGAGGTTCTGCACACGTCCCATGATGTCCTGCACAATCCTACTGAGGTCCTGCACACATTCCATGACATCGTGCACACTCCTACTGAGGTCCTGCTCACATTTCATGACATCCCGCACACCCCTACTGCGGTCCTGCACACGTCCCATGATGTCCCGCACATCCATACTGCGGTCCTGCACACGTCCCATGATGTCCTGCGCAACCCTACTGAGGTTCTGTGCACGTCCCCTGATGTCCTGCACACAACTACTGAGGTCCTGCACACGTTCCATGACATTCTGCAGACCCCTACTGCGGTCCTGCACACGTCCCATGATGTCATGCACAACCCTACTGAGGTCCTGCACACGTTCCATGACATTCTGCTCACCCCTACTGCGGTCCTGCACACGTCCCATGATGTCCTGCACACCCCTACTGCGGTCCTGCACACGTCCCATGATGTCCTGCGCAACCCTACTGGGATTCTGTGCACGTCTCCTGATGTCCTGCACACAACTACTGAGGTCCTGCACACGTTCCATGACATTCTGCACACCCCTACTGCGGTCCTGCACACGTCCCATGATGTCCTGCACACTCCTACTGAGGTCCTGCACACGTTCCATGACATTCTGCAGACCCCTACTGCGGTCCTTCACACGTCCCATGATGTTCTGCACACTCCTACTGAGGTCCTGCACCCATTCCATGACATTTTGCACACCCCTACTGCGGTCGTGCACACGTCCCATGATGTCCTGCTTACTCCTACTGAGTTCCTGCACACATTCCATGACATCCTGCAGACCCCTACTGCGGTCCTGCACACGTCCCATGATGTTATGCACACTCCTACTGAGGTCCTGCACTCATTCCATGACATCCCGCACACCCCTACTGCAGTTCTGCACACGTCCCATGATGTCCTGCACACTCCTACTGAGGTCCTGCACTCATTCCATGACATCCCGCACACCCCTACTGCAGTTCTGCACACGTCCCATGATGTCCTGCACATTCCTACTGAGGTCATGCACACATTCCATGACATTCTGCACACCCCTACTGTGGTCGTGCACACGTCCCATGACGTCCTGCACACTTCTACTTAAGTCCTGCACACATTCCATGACATCCTGCACACCCCTACTGCGGTCCTGCACACGTCCCATGATGTCCTGCACAATCCTACTGAGGTCCTGCACACGTTCCATGACATTCTGCAGACCCCTACTGCGGTCCTGCACACGTCCCATGATGTTCTGCACACTCCCACTGAGGTCCTGCACCCATTCCATGACATTTTGCACACCCCTACTGCGGTCGTGCACACGTCCCATGATGTCCTGCACACTCCTACTGAGTTCCTGCACACATTCCATGACATCCTGCAGACCCCTACTGCGGTCCTGCACACGTCCTATGATGTTATGCACACTCCTACTGAGGTCCTGCACTCATTCCATGACATCCTGCACACCCCTACTGCAGTTCTGCACACGTCCCATGATGTCCTGCACATTCCTACTGAGGTCATGCACACATTCCATGACATCCTGCACACTCCTACTGAGGTCCTGCTCACATTTCATGTTATCCCGCACACCCCTACTGTGGTCGTGCACACGTCCCATGACGTCCTGCACACTTCTACTTAAATCCTGCACACATTCCATGACATCCTGCACACCCCTACTGCGGTCCTGCACACCTCCCATGATGTCCTGCACAACCCTACTGAGGTCCTGCACACCTTCCATGACATTCTGCAGACCCCTACTGCGGTCCTGCACACGTCCCATGATGTCCTGCACATCCATGCTGCGGTCCTGCACTCGTCCCATGACGTCCTGCACACTTCTACTAAAGTCCTGCACACATTCCATGACATCCTGCACACCCCTACGGCGGTCCTGCACACGTCCCATGATGTCCTGCACAACCCTACTGAGGTCCTGCACACGTTCCACGACATTCTGCACACCCTTACTGCGGTCCTGCGCACGCCCCATGATGTTCTGCACACACCTACTGAGGTCCTGCACCGATTCCATGACATTCTGCACTCCCCTACTGTAGTCGTGCACACGTCCCATGACGTCCTGCACACTTCCCCTAGAAGTTGTTGCGGAGGCATCTGGAAGGTTACAATTGGTGTGCATGTAGATATAATACTTTAATATATGAAGAAACACAGAAGCCAAGAAAATTGAAGAAAATGAAAAAAACACCTACAATCAGCTTATCGGCTACGGCGCCGGAATCTCGTCCGGCTCGAGCGCGTGCGGCCGCGAAGCGTCTCAATACGCAATTGCGGAGGGGAATTTGACGCAGAGAAGCACAGTACATGAACTCTGTTTCCATCGAGTGGGATATTCTAGTAGAGCACCACTCCCAATTAGATGGAAACAGTCACTCATTGGCCGTGAGACAGATTTCGGCATTGTTGCACGCTCTTCGTGTTAGCTTTCTTATCTCCTCAGAAAGCATCAGTATCACAATTTCGCAGGGTTGCTCTACCGTACGACTTATTTTCAGAGGTAGAACAGCTCAATTTACATGTAGAACTGGTTTCGATGGTTGTTGCTTACGGAGCTTGACCTTCTGGCTCCTGGTCGCGGCGGGACCAACTGCGGCGCGGGACGTTTGTTTTATCGATACCGATTAAGGACACTATTATGAGATTGTACTTGAAGGCGAGTATCTCGGCTAATCATGCCTGAGAGGTGTTTAGAGGACATGTTATGTGGAAGCATTTCGCCACAATGTCAACAGCCTAGACAATGATGCGCAATTCTTCACTGACTTCTGAAGCCCTCAGAAAACTCCATGTTTAAAACTCACAGTTTATCTAGGGTAAATAAGGAAATTCCGATCAGAATTGACGAATTAACATACCTAGATATGTGTCATTTATATCAATTCTACCCTCAGTTATCAGCCCTCAACAAGTCGCGATAACTGTTGGAATACCGTCATGACATATCCAGAATTCAGACAAAGGCGATATAGTGTCGGGATAAACTTTGAAATCATGCATAAATCTCAAAAAAGTGGTAATCCGCCTTAATTTTCTTTATTGTAGAGCTAGTTATGTACCTTCTTAGCTCTGAATCACAGAAAGAACCAATATCGAAGATATTGATCGAGTTTCAGCACCAGTGCTGCACTGTGGAGGTTAAAGGTACGCAGCCCCCGCGGTTGGTCCCGCCACGACCGTTGTTGCTTACGGAGCTTGACCTTTTGGCTCCTGGTCGTGGCGGGACCAACTGCGGCGCAGGGCGCCTGTATTATTGGTACCGATTAGGGACACTAGATGAGATTGTGCTTGAAAGCGAGTATCTCGGCTAATCATGCCTGAGAGGTGTTTAAAGGACATGCTATGTGGAAGCATTTCGCCACAATGTCAACAGCCTAGACAATGATGCGCAATTCTTTATTAACTTCTGAAGCCCTCAGAAAACTCCATGTTTAAAACTCACACTTTAACTAGGGTAATGGTGGAATTTCCGCTCAGAATTGACGAATTAACATACTTAGATACTATGTGTCATTTATATAAAATCTACCCTCAATTATCAGCCTTCAACAAGTCGCGATAACCGTTGGAATACCGTCATGACATATCCAGAATTCAGACAAAGGCGATATAGTGTCGGGATAAACTTTGAAATCATGCATAAATCTCAAAAAAGTGATTATCCGCCTTAATTTTCTTTATTGTAGAGCTAGTTATGTACCTTCTTAGCTCTGAATCACAGAAAGAACCGATAGCGAAGATATTGATCGAGTTTCAGCACCAGTGCTGCACTGTGGAGGTTAAAGGTACGTCGCCCCCGCGGTTGGTCCCGCCACGACCGTTGTTGCTTACGGAGCTTGACCTTTTGGCTCCTGGTCGTGGCGGGACCAACTGCGGCGCAGGGCGCCTGTATTATTGGTACCGATTAGGGACACTAGATGAAATTGTGCTTGAAAGCGAGTATCTCGGCTAATCATGCCTGAGAGGTGTTTAAAGGACATGCTATGTGGAAGCATTTCGCCACAATGTCAACAGCCTAGACAATGATGCGCAATTCTTTATTAACTTCTGAAGCCCTCAGAAAACTCCATGTTTAAAACTCACACTTTAACTAGGGTAATGGTGGAATTTCCGCTCAGAATTGACGAATTAACATACTTAGATACTATGTGTCATTTATATAAAATCTACCCTCAATTATCAGCCCTCAACAAGTCGCGATAACCGTTTGAATACCGTCATGAAATATCCAGAATTCAGAAAAAGGCGATATAGTGACGGGATAAACGGAGACCATGCATAAATCTCAAAAAAGTGGTAATCCGCCTCAATTTTCTTTATTGTAGAGCTAGTTATCTACCTTCTTAGCTCTGAATCACAGAAAGAATCAATAGCGAAGATATTAATCGAATTTCAGCACCAGTGCTGTACTGTGAAGGTTAATGGTGCGTCGCCCCAGTTGGTCCCGCCACGACCAGGAGCCAAAAGGTCAAGCTCCGTAAGCAACAACGTTTCGATGTGCATTCGTAGACTTGTTCAGTTTATGGCATATTGCAATGTATGCCCGTGGTAACATGAAGAACTGATTGTGCAATAACTAAGTGTTACAGGTCTTCAGTCTAAACTAATATTACAAAGTTGTTGCTTAAGAGTCATAAAATATGAGCTCTCGATTTCGAGAATTTGCAGCTCATGATCATACATTAACCATTTGTTCATAATCATAATTATACATCACCGATGTCTAAAAGATTCCAATAAAATATACTATTTTCACATTACTTCTTCAGCGATACATTTCACAGTTGTACAGCTAAACTATATCGAAACCAGTGATGCATGTTAATCGAGCTGTTCTACTCTTGAAACAACTCGTATGATGGAGAAGTCCTGCAAAATTGTGATATTGAGGCTTTCTGAAGAGTATGGAATGCTAGCGCGAAAAGCGTACTCCAATGCCAAAATCTGTCCCACGGCCAATGAGTCGATCGGGGTGGGCAGGATAACATGATTCAAAAGTACGGTACGCGGCGGCTGTCAGGACGATCCGCGGCGCCTGCAGGACGATCCGCGGTGCAGGCAAGATGGTCCGCGGAGCATTGCCGCCGCATCCGCGGCTTCGGTGAAGGATCGTCCGGTCGTCGGCCGCGGACGATCCTGCAAAAGCGCCGCGGATCGTCCTTGGACTTCTCTGAGTTTGTAAAAATGGGAGCATATAGAATTATATTGCTTATCAGGAAGAGGTTTCATATGTACATGGAAACATGAAGACTCATGAATCGGCAAATCAGTGCATCTGGTAGAAGCATTGACCAGCAGCAATACGATGGCGAAAATATGTCCTATTGTGATAGTAATCAACACTTCGGGGTGTAGCGCTGAATATTGTAGAATGCGCAGACGGCACCATGCTAGATGCAAGTTCTGGCGAATGAGGTACTCTGACGTTTCTCCTACACTGACCTGCATACAAACTAATACTCGATGGGGTGGCTTTTGAGGTGTGAATTAGGCCTCAGGAAACCTTTAATTGACCTTATCAGATCTGTAGACAATTCTTGTCTGCACCCTTATTATATGTCAATCGGGCTCATGTGTTGCGTCTAAATGCCTGATTTTAAGGAGAAATGTAGATATTTGAAATTCTCAGCAGAGCCTCAACATTCAAAATACTAATTGTTTAGATTTTCCGAAGATTGAAATTACATAAAAAATTGAGACTTGGAGTAGCTGAGGATTTTTCGTAACTTATAAAAATTCGGTAATCCAAAATCAGAAATCGACTTCGATGAAATTCAGATTTTTTGAGATTCGATTTGAATTTTAAATTCAGATTATTCAAGAATTCTCAGAAATTCTCAGAAAAAGACATGACATGAATTACGAATTTCTGAAAATTGAAAAAAAAATCAGATTTTTTAGTATCAGAAATGATTTTAAACGATTTCAGATCTCTCACAATTTGAATTAAATTCTGATTTTTTAAAATTTCTAATTGAAATTGATAGGAATCTTTTATTATTTATCAAACTGGAGAATTTCACAATAATAAATTACACTACAACGTATGTGAATAAATTATACTAATACGTATATAAAGTTCATACGTATAGGAATATACATCAAGTATGGACAATTACATGATCGCCAACTTTATAATTACATTAGACCCCATCTTCAGATAATTCATGGTAGGTTAATCAAAAGAGGAAAGGTAAGAAAGAGAAGTTGACAAAGTTCGTTTCGCCCCTGGCCTCATACGAACTTTATCAAACAGCTCTGCCGGGGCTCCTAAGTGAGGAACAGAACTGTCGATGAAAAAGAAGGATGAATATGAAAGCATGAGCCGAGCAGAGTGAAGTAGTGTTAGAAACGTTAAAAAGAGGTATTAGGGCAAGAAGCTATAGTATACTATCAATATCAGAATAAAGTCCATATGATCACAGTCCTTATTTTGGACAGTATCGAACACCGACTTATCAACAGTGAAGACTTAGCATGTTATGCTTTTTACCAATTGTGTTATACTTTTCTTATCATCTCTTAGGTTAAACTTAAATGCTATCATTTTTTGTTTATAGATGCATTTTATTATATTTACTTCTACGAATTCTGGTGTATATTGGTTTCCAATTAAAACTGTTTTCATTTCTTTGAGTTTTTCCGTGAAGGAATCTAAATTTGAGCAGATATTAGCTAATCTCAAGGTCTCCGTGTAAATTGTGGATGCTTTGACTTTTATAGAGATATCAGAATGAGCATGAGGAAATCTTTTAACTCTGAAATTAAAATCATCTGTCTTATTATACAATTTTGTGTGTATTCTATTATTATTTATTTCTATACTAATGTCTAAGTAACTGCTTTTATAGGGATTATTGTGCGTCTTTTTGAGCTCCAATACATTCTTGTATATTAGTGAAATTTGACTGTCCACAAATGTTTCATCTTTATTATGGATTATAAGCAGGTCATCCATATATCTAAAAGGTTTGAAAAGTACGTTATTTTCAATTTTCGCGCTAATAGAGTACCTATACTCCAACATGGAAACTGCAATATCGGCTAACAATGGGCTGAAGTTACCTCCCTGAGGAACTCCTTCCATCTGTTGAAGCACAAGTTCTCCGAAACGACAGTAACTGTTGCGTAAAAGATAGTCAACGTGATATATCAAGTCTGTGATGGTATATTACCTGTAACCGCCTTTATCTAGTTCAGAATCTCGATAAAATACTGTATCCATTGGTAACTATCCATTTTTTATCAGCATTTTTGAAGCAATTTTTCAAAAATTCTTTCATGTTATACAAAATAAAACTGTGTGGAAGGTTAGTGAACATATCAGTAAAATCAGCAGAATAAACTTGAACCCCATTGGTACTCAATCTACATAACTCAGCTGCTATGTTAATGTTGGAGATAGACCAATAGGTCTTGAGTCCTCCCTTCCTTTGGTAACTCACATTGGTAAAATTAATAAAATGTGTCTTGAGAAACGAGAAAATTGTTTGCAATTCTACTGCTAATGGTTTCATGCTGCTGTTTCTTGCTCCCGTAATGAATCTGAATTTTATGGGATCCTTATGTAATTTCGGTAAAGCGTAGATGATGGGTAACCCACAATCTATGTCAACTTTAAGTCCTGCTTTGATATTGAAAAACTTATGCTTTAAAATGGTTGTTTGCCTGTTGGCATTTTGAACCAGCTTATATGTGTCATTATGGTTTTGTTCTCTTTCAAAATTACCGTTTATGATATTAATTCCAAGTTCTTTCATGAGAGTTATGGTGTAGTATTTCTTACAAATAATCCCATAATTATTGCTAGCTTTATCTAAAGGGCAGACATGAAGTGTTTCTGGTATTCTTTTATACTCTTATAAGGTACCAGGCTATTAGACTGCCTACGGAAGGAAGTCCCTTGTAGTATTGGTTTGAGTCTTTTTCTGTACTGTTTTTTGAAGTGCAAGTGCAAGTAATTTATTTTCATAACATCTAGCTTGTACTTATTTCTCATGTAGTTGATGAATTTCGTTGTAGCTTCGAAATAAGTTTATGTTATTTCACTCCTGTTATTCATCTTTTCTATTCTATATTTAGTTCCTTTACTCAAGATTTCTTTGAGAATTGAATTTTTATTATATCAATATTCCCTGTTATGATGTGTTGATGATGGGAATCAATATAATCTTCATAATCATCCCGACCATATTCACAAATGCGTTCATCTGATATTATTTCTTGGATGCTACTTGTATCCAAAGCTTTTAACATTTTATTATAGTTGAAAACAATGCTAGATACAGGATTCTCATAAATATGGACCACTCTTACTTTTTTATAACGTTCTATTTCAGTGTTAGGAACAAGGTTGGGCAAATCTATGCTGTTAAAAATTCTATTGAAATTAATCCGATCAGAAACGTTATTGAAATAATTCATTTTTCAAGTAGTAGTAATCTTCTTGTTCATTTTTACGTCTTTCGTTACATTCCAAGTGATAGTGGAAATGAGTAAGAAGGCACAAAATCAGAAACTTAGTTTTGTTGGTGATACTAGATAGGAAAGAATCCGACTGTGATAGTTCTATAAGTCTTCGTATATTTCTTTTATTTATGTGTTTTATCAAACTATATATTTTCATAGCATTCAACCCATCTTTTCCTTCGTTCTCTATGTAATCGATAACATTTTGAACATCCAAAGGATTCAATCTATTTATCTTTTTTCTTCTACCTCTGTTATTACGCTCCTTGGTAATTTTGAGTGCAAAGAATGGATGTTTGACTTTATGCATAAGTGGATTACTTATATCTGAGATATTTCCATATCCTTTAACCCATTCACGACCACGCCTAATTTTGGGTGGCTGCACGTTCGGACCGCGTGCAATATTGCGTCACCGTATAACGTGTCCCACCGGTGGGACACGCTGGCTTGAATAGCGTCCCACGGGTGATTGCTTTCCCTTTTTTGTGTCTATATTGTAGCTATCGACGAGGGTTGGACAGTATCAGAGTTTGAGCTTCCGAGACGCTTTCGTTATCAAGAAACAATTATTCAATTCCAAAACGGGGTCAACTGAGCTGCGACGGTTTTAGAAAAGGAAACGTGTTTCAAACGATGGGTTCCTACAAAGCAACCTAAAAACTAGCAATAGACGACAAAAGAAATTATAAGGTGCTTTTGAAATCATTTTACAGCCGTTTTTTCCTCTACTTCAGCGCACCTGATTTTATGAAAGTCTAGATATGTTGTTGCACTTGACCTACTGATGGACCACGAGGTTTTTATTCAAGTGTTGGGTAGGTCAATACATTGATCATATGTAGGTTCGAAGGTAGTTTCTTGTGACGGAGAAATCGATTTTTCAAAATGGTGGCCCACCGGTGGGACACGCGGTCCGAAGTGGTAGTCAACGCGTGTCCCACCGGTGGGACACGTGGTCGTGAATGGGTTAATATTATCATTAGGTCCAAAAGGGTATGGTGTCATGAGAAGTTTTATCCAAAACTCTTCCTTCTCCTGTAAAATGTTTCTATCCGTATTTTCTGGACAGGAGTCCAAAATGTGTACAATTATGTTGGATTTACCTCTTCTTCTTCTTCTTCTTCAGCGTTTGTCCCGCATTGTAGCAGGGTCCGCTTTTCTCGAACGTTGCCGCCATTTGACCTTGTCATTCGCGTTGTCAGGATGGATTTACATATTATGTTGGATTTACATTTATGATAATGTGTGTATAATGGAGTAAATCGCTCCAGCCGCGAAGCGGCTGGAGAGGTTTGGTTTTGCCTGGCACTTGTGATCACTTAGAATTTGGTAAAGTAGTTAATAAAACCTTTAAAACAAATTTTCTAGAGATTTCCTTCTGGATATAAGTGAGAGAGTCTAGAAGACACCCGCTGACAACATTTGAGCCAAATCGATTGAAAATTAACAAAGTTAGATCGGCGGAAGCTTAGCAAAAATTCGCGTTTTTTCTTGTAACGCGTCCCTCGTGTCCTGTTCCTCGTTCCTCGTTCCTGCCACTAGCCACTGCCAGAGGCCACTGCCAGGCGATCAGTTGGGCAGGTAGGTAAGTTGGTATGTGGACAGATATGATTACTTACTCACTTACTTTAACATTAACTACTTCACGTTTCACTACTTATCATATCAAGTGATATTATCAGTTGGTAGACCAAATCGCTTAAACACATCGTAGGCTGTACTTTTCGAAGGGGAAGGACAGGGGAAGTGACTAACAAGTTTGTTATTTACTGATTCACGTTAACTACTTTACTTCTTACTGCTTATCATATCATGTGATATTATCAGTCGGTAGGTCAACTCGCTAAAACACGTCTTAGGCCGTACTTTTCGATGGGGAGGGACAGAGAAAAGGACTAACAAGTTTGTTACTTTCTGATCACGTCATCAAAGTGCATGGGGAATGTGATGACGTCATTAGGGTGTCATCTAAAGTGCATAAGGCATCTGATGACGTCATCAGGGTGTCATCTAAAGTGCATAAGGCATCTGATGACGTCATCAGGGTGTCATCTTAAGTACATAGGGCATCTGATGACGTCATCAGGGTGTCATCTAAAGTACATAGGGCATCTGATGACGTCATCAGGGTGTCATCTAAAGTACATAGGGCATCTGATGACGTCATCAGGGTGTCATGTAAAGTACATAGGGCATCTGATGACGTCATCAGGATGTCATGTAAAGTAATAGGGCATCTGATGACGCCATTAGGGTGTCATCTAAAGTACATATGGCATCTGATGACGTCATCAGTGTGTCATCTAAAGTACATAGGGCATCTGATGACGTCATCGGGGTGTCATCTAAAGTACATAGGGCATCTGATGACGTCATCAGGGTGTCATCTAAAGTACATAGGGCATCTGATGACGTCATCAGGATGTCATGTAAAGTACATAAGGCATCTAATGACGTCATCAGGGTGTCATCTAAAGTGCATAAGGCATCTGATGACGTCATCAGGGTGTCATCTAAAGTGCATAAGGCATCTGATGACGTCATCAGGGTGTCATCTAAAGTACATAGGGCATCTGATGACGTCATCAGGGTGTCATCTAAAGTACATAGGGCATCTGATGACGTCATCAGGATGTCATGTAAAGTAATAGGGCATCTGATGACGCCATTAGGGTGTCATCTAAAGTACATATGGCATCTGATGACGTCATCAGTGTGTCATCTAAAGTACATAGGGCATCTGATGACGTCATCGGGGTGTCATCTAAAGTACATAGGGCATCTGATGACGTCATCAGGGTGTCATCTAAAGTACATAGGGCATCTGATGACGTCATCAGGATGTCATGTAAAGTACATAAGGCATCTAATGACGTCATCAGGGTGTCATATAAAGTACATAGGGCATCTGATGACGTCATCAGGACGTCGTGCCAAGGTCGTGCCAAGTGCATAAAGCATCTGGTGACGTCATCAAGACGTCGTGCCAAGGTGGTGCCAAGTGCATAGGGCATCTTCGGACGTCATCAGGACGTCGTGGAAAGTGAGTAGCGCTTCATTTGTAGCGTGCGCAACAAAATTGTTGCTCACTGATTATTATAGCAATCCATGCTATTCGAAAAATATTGAAGATTTTTCACGGATATTACTTCGTAATATCAATAAAAAGTGAACAATTCTATCAAAGGGTCTTCCAAGCAAAGAGGTTTGGTTGGCGTCAGAAACGTTCAACAAAGGAACAATAGGTAAGTAGATTGAGGAGAGTCTACAAAAAGTGAACAATATTTTCTGAGACTGATTTTCCTGTCCGGTACTTCTTGACAGCAAAAACAAACCGTTGTGGTATTTCACGAGGAAGAGTTCAATGGCTTCCAAGATTGGACTTGAATTTCGACGAGATTATCAGAAAATACTCTCATTAGATGCTGCACTTTGGTTTCGCTTCTCGTAGCAACTGGAGCTAACCGTTCGTCTGTGTTTTGGCATCATCTTCTATTCTGATGGTAAGTATTAGGTTTACATGCGCATACATTTGAACGGTTCTCGCGTAATCTAGACCATTTTTAGAACCACAGAGTGCTTTCGTGTAGAACACCGCAACGGTATGTTTTTGCTGTTAAGAAGTATCGGCCAGGAAAATCAGTCTCAGAAAATATTGTTCACTTTTTGTAGACTCTCCTCAATCTACTTACCTATTGTTCCCTTTTTGTTGGAACGTTTCTGACGCCAACCAAACCTCTTTTGCTTGGAAGACCCCTTTTTGATAGAATATTTTATGGTTGTTAATATTGCGTAGATGTTCCATTACTCTCTCTTCCAAACTCCTAGTTGTCATTCCAACATATTGTAGATTACAACTAGAGCATTGTAAGCAATATATAACACCTCTAAACCTACAGTTAGCGCCATTAGTCTTGAATGTATTGATACAAAATTTTGTAACGGTGGAATCAATATAGTTAACAAAGTTTGTAAGTCTACAAACAGTGCATTTTGCCGAACATTTTTCACCTCTTTGATCATTACCAAAATCTTTTATGGTATATTTGTTAGCTCTATTCTTATACTTGGTGAAGGAAGACAGGGAGAAGTAGTTTTTTTGCTTGATTTAGAACCTGAGTTTTTGACCAAAATCTAAGGAAGTGGGCGGCCAAACCCCTTACAGAGAGGAATCTCCCTTAAGGGTTTGCTAGGGCTGCTGGGGGGTTGTCAATCCTCAAAGGTTTTGACTTAGTACTGGGTGGCGCGAAAAACTGATCCCTCTTGACATTTTCCGCTTATAACCCCATCAGTACCAGTCCCTATTTTTATTCAGAGGTATGGCCCTCCGGTCAATCTGTAATGGAGTTGGACTGGGATTACGTCTCAATCCCAAAGTGTACCTGAAACGAGAACTAAGGCTGATTTGCCTTAAAGGTATGTTAAGAGCTAACAACAAGAGATGGGTCATGATCAAGGGAAACGGGTTAACTAGCTGCCGGCATATAATTTATATCCTTTATAGCGAGAAGGGAAACAGAAACTAATCAAAAATCATATAAATTATTGAAGATGTTTTGAGCACAATATGCATCTCAGGGAAAGAAAAGAGAAGAGAATGCATCCAAATGTGGATGCTTCACAATTGGTGTAAAACACCATTCGTGACTGAAGATAAGAGGTATGATAATGTGATGGAAACGTATAGCCCGTGCCGCTCAAACAACTCCAGGAGGAGCAAGCAACGGAGCGGTCGGCCACGGTGAAATCCAAGGAATAAGAGATTTTAACATGATGACAACCCGATGAGCTCTACTTCGACCGGCTCAAATCGAGAGGGAGAAGTTATAGTTACATTGAGCGTACGAAGAATGAATAAGAAGAAGATGCATCAAATACTCAGGCAAACCATCGCTCCGAGCGGTACCGGAGAGCTACTCGAGCGGCGCTGCCTTTCCGCTCCGAGCGAAAATTAGCCATCTACTCGGGCCACAGCAGCCGCTCTCCGGGCCACAGCAGTATCGCTCGGAGCGATCGTCGGTCCCAACTGGCACTGCGGTCTCTCTTCGGGCGATTTTCAAAATTTTCCTATTTGCTATTTTTTCTTTATTTCCGCTTCTTCTGGAGAGGATTAAGCCTGTTAAGAGGATAAGGTACCTGTTAGAGCCTGCGGGTCAGGAGGTTAATCCTGCCACTGGCCGCAACAAGGATATTATCCCAGCATGGTCCGCAATGAGGAAGCCTTCCCCACCTCGGGCCGTGAGGGATCCCCTCGACCGCCAAAAATTGTCATCCTGAGAGTGACCCGAGGTCAGCTCTCAAGAGTGGCCTCGAAAGGCCAAATACCCGTCTACACGAGACGAGCCGCCTTTTATACCCGCAGGATTGGTTGTTCTTTGAGAGATAACGTGGCTCGCACGTTATCACTCAAAAAACAACCAATCCCGCGTCTCTCTATCTCTGGCGATGGCACCGCTGTGGCTCCGAGAGCGACCGGAGAGCGACCGAGGGGCGAACTGGCACCGGACAAGGACCGCTGTGCCAGTTGGCCCCTCGGCCGCTGTCCGGGCGGTGACGTCATAATTGGGAGGAGCCGGTCCCGCTCGGAGCGATGGTTTGCCTGAGTAGATGCTTCACCATTGGTGCGTGTCACATTTCGTGACTGACGACAAGCTTTGTGATCAATGTGATAGGAATCGGAGCTAAAAAGAAAGCCAACTATCTCCTATTACGTGATGAGGATTGACTTTCAGAAAAGTCAGGGTCTTGAGTAATGTTAAAAAGAGAAGTATTGTGAAGTACGGAAAATTATAATAGTGTATGCTATGAATTAACATACATGATGTATTATAAAAAAGAAATTAGATAACATGAGAGGTGGCAATTAGATATAACTAGAAGCGATAATAAAATAAGTGACATGTTATTATCGATACCTTCATATAATAGGTAAACGTGAGAACCCGGCTAGCGGTGCTGGAAATCAGGTGCTCCTGGGTTACCCTCAAGAAAGCACTTGACTCCAGTAGTACCAATAAATTACACTCCCACGGATCGTTTCCGTTTTCATTTTAGTCGGACGCATGGACCAGGCGGCTGGCCGTGCGGGGTTGGCGGCCTCACTGGAGAATGGGGTTCGATTTGCTAGCGATGATCTACCGTCGCAGCCCCGTCAATTCATCAGACTAAAATGATTGCGCGAACTTTATGTGAAGTTCATGTGTATAGAATATATAACAAGCACGGACAATGAAAGAGTTGCCATTTTCTAATTCTATTTGGCCCTATCTTCAAAATAATCATAATAAGTCAGGTTTTTTATATAAAGTAGATATTTTCAAAAGTTGAAATAAATTAGAAATTGTCGAAATTTGAAAAGGCTCGGAATTTCAATATCAGAAATAAACTTGAACTAAAATCAGATTTTTCAGATTTTGAAAGGGATTCAGATTTTCCAAAAACTGAAATCAATTAGAAGTCGCGAAAGTTGCGACTTTCATGACTTCTCTGAGAAAATGAGGGCGAGTATTCCAATGCTTGAAGTACTTTGAATCGAGTTTCTGCAGAATAATTTTGAGTTTTGAGTTAGAGATGGTTCTATTTGAATCCTTGTAAGATTCCGATATATCAGGCTTGGCTTTGGTGCGTAAACAGAGCCATACAGTACATGCTCTTTAATGACTCGTGCAATTAGCGGAGACTCGCCCGTTTATGGCTTGCCTTAGGTACTTCAGCAAATGAAGGATGACAAATTTATCCCTCGAACATTGAAAAATAGATCATTGTGTTCGTCCCGACGTCTTGAGTCGATTGATATAACTTTCTAAACACTTTAGTCCGCTAGCAACGAAGCTATGACGAAAAGACGAAAAAGACGCGCTTCCGCATCTTTTTTACAAGAATTTGGGTGGGTATCGTATGTGGATGATGGGATGTTGACTGCTTTCTGTAACAACGGAAGCAGGACGAACCACTGAAGAACTACTGCAAATTTCTATGTCAGAGCCATTTCACTTATGCTACTTTTCATTTCCTAGAAAGGAATGATTGGCCAGTGTATAGAAATGAGGCATTTCCGTATAATAATTCATCTCATCTACTTCGAATTACCAAAGCCACTTTCTGTGCTGATCGATTGCTAGTATGTTGAAGGTTTCTCGAAAATCACCAATGTGGTGGGCGGACTGATTCAATGGATTTTAACCAACTCATGACCGTTTTTAGTGAATCCTTATTCGCTACAATCCTTGTCGATAGTGCTACTAATGAACTTATTGCACGCGTTTTGATGGTTACCGAATGTTCAATGCCTTTTTATGACATGGTATGTGATCACAAGATATCAAAAGGTAGCTGAGTTGAACACAAAACATCTTCAAAAGCCTCCGCTTTACTGGAGTAAATTCCCATCTGTGCTAACCAGATCATACCCGTTAACGGGTGATTGCTGTATTGCCTATACAGTTCATGTGTGAGTAGATGAGGAATGCGGAGCAGGGTGTCGGTGGTGTAATGGTAACCCTCTCTCCCGGAAAGCGTGCAATGCAGGTTCGAGTCCTTCGTGTCATCTGAGCTTTGTGCTCATTTCAGCTACATTGTGGTATCTTGTTATTGCGTGAGTGTTTTCATTTATAGATGGCTTTTGTCTATGTTTTTTTCTTGAGAGTTAGAGGCTTCTAACGTGCATGTTTGGATCGCCCAGGCTGAATGGTATGAGCACAGGATCGTTTGCGCAGGTCATGGTGCTTCTCTTCCTTGTGCTAGTTGATCGACCAGGAAACCCCTTTTTTTCAAACCACGTAACTGCTTTAGCAAGGCTATATTATCATCTACAATGAGGCCTGAACCTCTGCGAAGTATGTGAAACGATGATTCAAACATGGGAATGAGAAAAGATTCGCGGCTTTCTGCGGGAACGCAACAGAGCCAACCAAAGCGAAAAAGAAGGGAGGAAAAACTTAGAGAAATACGTGTGTGTAATTTTTTTCTGGGGACCGCGAAAAATAGACACTTGATCTTCTCCCTGGTGTTTCGTTTAGACCATATATTATTATTTCATGTTTTTGTATAGCGTGGCCGCTTTAGTGAACGGAAATGGCAGAAGGGCCCCTGAAAAACTTTCAGTTACGAAAGAAAAACCGGTTTCAATACAGTTTATGTTAAAGGCAGTGTTTACGATAAAATATGTATTTCAGTTTTCACTAGGAATGGGTAGTGGAGGGCCCCACTGTAACGTTGACGTCGAAAGAACGCATGAAAACGAGCCAGGAAAAGCCCCAAAAGAGCCCGATGTTGCAACTCCGAGCGCAAGGCAAATCCCAAAAGCGCAACACACGCCCACCGACGTGAACAAATGAATGCTCGAGATCGTGAAATGAGCGATGATTTCCAATAAATACCCCGTTCTTTCCTTCACTCTCAGCTTCTCACTCTACTCAGGTCAGCTCGCATAGATCGGCTGCAAAAGAGGGAAGTTACAAGCCTCGGGCAACTCGTCCACCATGTTTCCATTGCTCAATCTTTGAGGGACGATAACTCCGTTCCCAGAAGGTCTTGTACGATTTCAGAGGCATCATTGGAATCAGCATGGGGCAGTTTTCAAGATAGATGAAAAAACAAAAAAACGATTTTCATCGTGAACACCGCCTTTAAAAGGACAGGGTGCGGTTGCGGTCACACTAAAACTACGGCGGAAGAGGCCACATTTCATTATCGATCGACAGCACAGCTGATTTCCTGGGTAAGCTACGGTTTTTCTTTTTTTCCCGTTTTCTTCCGCATTATTTTTGTTTCTGACTGTTTATATATTGCGAATAGGGGCTATTTCTAGTGTGTAAGGGAAATTAGCGGTTTGTTCGTGCTTCAAAGTGTTTTTTTCAAACTTCTGTTTTGAAATCGAGAAAAAAGGGCAAATTCTACTCACACACTAAGAAAGGCCCGCATTCGTAATATTATAAGAGTCAGAAACGAACATAATGCTGAAGCAAACAAGAAGAAGAAAAGATAAGCCGTAACTCACCCAGAAAATCAGCTGTGCTGGCGATCGTTAATGAAATCCGGCGTCTTCCACCGCAGTTTTAGTGTGTGACCACAACTGCGCCATGTCCTTTTAACGTTGCGGTAAGCTGTAAATTGTTAAATTGGATTTGAATTTTGCGCCAAAATCGCTTCTAATGTTTTTCTGCATTCGTAGGGCTGGTCACCGTCATTTTTGAAGTTTTCCTGCATGAGGAAGTTGTGTCATAAATGTTTTCCATCTTGTTTGGAGTTCGCATCAACATTCAATGAAAAGCTTTTTGTGAAGCAGCGAAAATGCCATTCTTGGAATTCCCGCAGCCAGTTAGTCAATTTCATGCACGGGTCATTTATGTTCAGTCACGGCAGGGGTGTGCGGCAAAGGAATTGGAAATTTCGGCAGACGGCAACGGCAAACCCCAAAAATGACCGCCAACCGTCCAAGCCGCAAGCAGCAATTTGATGGCGAAAGGCAGTCCACACCGCGATAAGCAGCGCGCGGTTCAGGTTATGACCGGAGTCACTCACAATTTTTACTGTTAGTAGCAAGTAGTAGTCTAAAGATTCTCAGTTTCGCTTACTTTAAACTACGATTGAATGGTTCTCCTTGTGAGGCTACAGGAGTGGAGTGAGACTAGTCTAGTTGAATGCAGCGTACATGGTGAAAGCAGCTTTCAAATTTCAACCAGAAATCAACAGCTCCGAGGGGCATGCTGATCAAATTTTTCTAAGAGGAGCGATCATGATTCTTACTCGCTCGCATACAACCCACTTCTGCGCCTCCCCCCCCCCCTGCGCGGCCTGCTAAACTGACTGCAGGCTCCCTCCTCCTACACTGGGTTCATCCCAGTGTAGGATTGACCCTGGCGGACATTGGCCTAGGCTATAGCTGGAAGCAAAACTTCTCACCAATTGTCTTAGTTACTTGCTCACTTCCCACCACATGTATAGCAGGAAATTTGCCTTTTACCTACAGCGAGAGGAAAAGAAGCAAATCTAACTCTACGGATTCCGTAGAGACTATACAGTTAACCGCAATGTTAAAAGGACGTGGTGCAGTTGTGGTCACAAACTAAAACTACGGGGGAAGACGCCTAATTCCATTATCGATCGCCAGCACAGTTGATTTTTGGGGTGGGATACCGTTTTTCTTTTTTTTTCCTGTTTACTTCGGCATTACTTTTGTATCTGACTCTTATAATATTACGAATAGGGGCTTTTTTTGGTGTGCCAGAGAAATTTGCCGTTTTTTTCGATTTGAAAACAGAATTTAGAAAAAAAAACTTTCCGAAGCCCGAACAAACGGCTAATTTCCCTCACGCACTAAGAATAGCCCCTATTCGCAATATATAAAAAGTTAGAAACAAAATTAATGCCGAAGCAAACAAGATAAACCGTAACTTGAAGAGAAATTCAGCTGCGCTATCGATCGATAATGAAATTAGGCGTCTTACACCGTAAAGCCATTGATGGTAGGACTTCGGCGTATTTCGGCTACCGTAATCCGGCAGTCGCTTCAGGATCCAAAGCCCGATTTTCCTCACCCCTTTAGATTGGCTGTTTCACTCACCACATTTCGTTATATCGATTGGCTTTTCTAACCCCTCCATCACCAGTGAAGCTAGAGGTTTTCGAAGAAGTTCCTCAGAGAATATGAACAGCACTCTGAACTAGGTGGAAGAGTGTTCTGATGAAGAGCTTTGCCATTCCAATACTCCTTGGAGAAGCTTTATTTACTTCGTTTTTTCAAACTGCAGTCAACACTACAACGCTCCTCGATTTGTTGGAATACGACTTTTCGATATTTGAGAATGAATGATCCCCAGCTTTTCTTTGCCAAATGTGTGAAATCAAGCAGTAGAGGCACAAGAATAAATAGGCAAAGGCATGTGAATCACACCTAAACAGTGCGATTCACAGCGACACTTCGTGGTTCGAATACCTCTAGTTGATTTTGTAGAAATTTTTCCGTGCGCCTTATGAGTAGAGTAGGCACTGAGAAAAATCACCTTAAACACTTTCTCCGCGAAAATAGAAATCATGGGAATTCTTGTTTGTGAGGATTTCATTTATGGCTCCACCCAAGAAAAATTTGCGAAGCTCATTGTATAATTTTCTGAAACGAACGATATCTATGTATACACCGTGGTTTTTCACACTCCTTAAAGTTCTCACCAACCCAGGGTTTTCCTTCCCTTGCAAAATAAGGAGTCAGGAGGCCTATGAAGTCAATAATGAACACAACGTAAGATTTTCAGTTTAGTGCCCCTTTCTAAGCCATCACGCCTAGAGTTCGAGGACATTAGGTTTCAGAGTTTGAAATAGCGCTGACAAGTTCGGATGTGATCCAATCTCTACATGGATGACCTAGTACGCTCCAGAGCGGAATCGTACCGGAAACGCTCGCAATTGAACTGAATGAACCTGCGAAGCGGTTCCTATATAGAGGAAAATCGCGCTTTGGGTCATGAAGCTATTGCCGGATTACGGTAGCCGAAATACGCAGGAGTCCTACCATCAATGGCTTTACTTCCACCGTACTTTTAATATGTGACCACGAAACTGTACAAGTGCTCTCGTTGCACCTTTGAAACTGTGCATTCGGCATTTCAGCGAACATCGCTCAAATGTGGGTTTTTCATCCGGACAAAATGAGAGGGCGTAACGGGCAGCTTAATCGGCGGCATCTAGTTATTCATTGTGAGAGGAGGCACTTTCAAATATGTATAAATTTCAAATTCCGCCATCTATCCGTAGTTGTGAGTCACGACTTACACGGTTACATCGAAGCCCCTTCAACAAAAAAGACGGTGAAGGGCATGAACGTCATTACGCTGATTTTGAAATGCAGCGATTTCTGAATAGGTTATACTCTTTCGTCATCTAGGACAATACTTCTGTTGGCAAACTGTTGTTGCTTGTTCCGTCCCTATGGAGCGAACGGCTTCGCCTCATGGTTCGAAAAATCTTGTCAATCGATTACTACAAGTTGGTTTTGAAGTTCTCTTTTTGATTGAGTACTTAGTTTTTAAAAGCCTGAATTCCATACATTTAGGTAGCACTTGGATTATTTGTGACAACTTCTGACCTACCGCCATACCCTGAAAACCATGAGACTTTATCATATGATTGCTCATTTGATAGTCAATGCAGGTGTGGAACATTATTGGAGACAATCGACCTATAGCGATTGCGAAATTTCAGATGGGCTTCTATAGGTGGCACAGCAGATCACTGGAGGATAGCTACTGGCGAGCCTGAGAGTTTACTATGGCTAGCGGCGACCGGAACCATGCAGCTGCCCAGTAAGAGTTCTTACGAGATTGCAAGATCTGAACCGAAATAATCACAGCACACACAAAAAATTTGACATGTAGTCCTCGCATTCAATTTAGTCTGAGTGGTCTGGTATACATTACTTTGTACTATCTTGAGAGACAGGCATGCAATCGGACACAAATCGCGGCGGGACCGCATTGGATCAACGACATTGGTCGTCGTAGGAACAGTTATCGCGCGTTTTTCGTAGCGATGTGTCGGGGAGGGCTGACATACTGCAAATGTGCTGAAGCCTGTTGCTGTGCAGCGAACTGCGACAGCGACAGGTTCAAGGCCGGGATCAAACCTACCGCGACCAGCGACGCCGACAGTGCATATCAGGCACATCGATTTTCGATCGATATGGATGGTAGAGACCACGTCGCGTCGCTCGTCGCTGGAAGTTTGATCTCGGCCTAAAGGGCGACAGCTTCTTTGCAGGCGGTCGCTGTCGCTGTACAGAGCGACGGGATTGTGTGTTGCAAAACTATATCATACCCCTGACGCATGGACGGAGCTGCAACGGTAGATCGCCGCGCGCAATCAAAACCCCGTTGGTCGCACAGGGAAACTCATGGACCATCGGCGGCGACAAATGACTGATATGGACGGTCCGCGGCGCTTGTAGAACGATCCGCGGCGGTTTTCTCAAGCGAGCGCTTGAACGAGCCATCCGCGGCGCTTTAACTGCGCTTGTCATATAATCCGCGAGCTGGACGGTCCGCGGTGCCAGGTGGACAGTCCGTGGCGCATTACCGACGCTTTACCGGTTTCGGAGACGGATCATGCGGTCGCCGGCCTAGGACCGGTCATGAGTCACACTGTGACGCTGCCAACGCGGCACGGCCAGCTGCAGTCATCGCGCCTGGTCCATTCTTCAGACAAAATTCAATACGCCCACTGAAGGAGTCCGGTATTAGAGACAGCGTTTCACAATCGTTTTTTTTTCTCCGTAGAGATTGAATTTCGTATGACTGGAGCATAAAGGAAAAAAAGACTCGAAAGATTTGCCGGAATTAGACTTAATGGGTTTGTTAAGAGTTTGTGTTGGCAACGCCGGAATATCATGCTTGTGAGTTCATCATGTTCATGTTTAAGGAGATCCGTTTTTGTTGATTGAACAGCGTGGAAATCCAGTGGACGTCCTTATGACGGACGAAATCATATGCCAGAGGGAAGCCGCCGAATTATCATTCGTATATTGGACTATCGGTTTGTTGGTCTCAGTGTTCGAATACTGACTTTTAAACATTATTAAACAAAACTGTTTGATTCCGCCCTGCGCAGAAAATGGAAAACTCAGCCAACGATTTTAAATGCTGTATACGTATGGAAGTGGTTGAGGTAGCGACGATAATAGACGCGTACGGTCTATTCTAAGATAGCCGAACGCTTAGCTTGTCGATTTAAAGGCAGTGTTCATGATAAATTCTGGATGATCAGCTTCTTAAAGATTATGACAGGTCAAGAGCTTACTGTGAGAGCAGCGTCAGGAAAACTGCAGAAAGGGACGAGAAAGCACTTTTGTTTGCCTAAACAGGACCTCTTGCGAGGTGAAGGAATGAAGTTTTTCCATGTGACACACCTTATCCACTGCTACTTATCGAAGCCATTCCCTTTGCTGACAGGCTAGTTAAGCACTGGTACATCCGTAGTGACCCGTTGAGTCCGATTATCACCAGCAGCGGGGGCGGCATGCACGTACGGGACGGGCTAGGTTAGGGTTAGGCAGGGTTTGGGGCGTCGGTGCGTTTAATCATTGCTGCGCGAGTGCTGGGTATAATCAATAGTTGGTGTCTCAACGGGGTTTCGGCTGCCCCACCCTACTACGTAGGGTTTGCGAGGAAACGATTTTCAAGTGCTAGCCTAACCCCCTTTCAGCCCGCTATCATCAAACGCGCCGACGCTCCAAACCCTGCCTAACCCCAACCTAACCCGCCGCGTACGTGCATGCCGCCCCGGAGCGGTGGGCCTCGGTGAAATATAACTAGTGATAAGGAGGTTTCGACGAAAAAAGCCACCGCTCCGCGCTGTGATAACCGAAAACATGAGTTCACTCGGAATGAAACAGAGTCTACGTGTTCAAGCTTCTTCAGAAAGGATTAGTTTGGGAGGAGGTGGAGCAGGGGGTTGACTGGCCCACGCGATTTCCAGCCACTTCCCGATGGTTTTTCGTGAATCTCTCTCCACTGTAGGTCCCAAAGCTCTTGTTTCTGTGAAAAAACACTAGAAATTTTTCCATCGTGAACACTGCCTCTGGAGGAAACAGACACGCTCAAAAATGGTATCGATTTCATGACATAAATCGGAGGTTCGGAGCAGGTAGTATGGGGAACTAACGAAAAACCAACGAAACACTTTCAGCAAATAGAGGAATAACTATTGCTTTTGTTATCGGGTAAAAATAGACGAGTTTCACTGCGCGCGGCTGAAGCAGTGATGATTCGCGACAAAACGATTGAGATGGCAAAGCCGATAGTCTTACAGCCTGTCGTAGAACGCTCATCTCATTGAAAGCATCAAAAACCAGCCAGAGTTACCGTATTCAAAGAATCAAACTGAACGAGTTTGTATTTGGCGGCGTAGTTGTCGAAGCTCGTGGGCGGGGTTGACGAAATTTTCGACTTGCATTGCTCGAACTTAGTAGTTTTGACTAGTTTTTGACGCTTCCAACGGCGCGAGCATGCTACTAGGGGCCATACGATTCCAGTAGCGTAGTTATCTCCACAACTTCTTCGAGTGTGTCTGCTGCCTTTAAGGAAGCTCTAATTTGGAGGTGGGGTTTCGCAAGAAGGTGGGGGGGGGGGGGGGTACAATCCCGAAATTCATATCCGAGGCCTTGCTCATATATTGTCGCCAGTGCCACGGCGTTGCTATCAACACAGTGCTCGACGACGTGATGAGTCGTTGGCCGGTCGCGTGCAGATAGACATGGCGTCACATGTATTATGTCCTAAACAGACGTCTCCTATACCTGCATGTGTTGCGCTTCCATTGTAATTCTGAGATTCATCTGTGTTTGTATCCTTTTTTCTGAGTTTCTTTCTGAAGGGGAAGCATTTTTTCTCTTTACGGAAAGATTACGCTGAATATGAGGTAAATCTTTTCATCAACATCGGACTAAAATACTGTTCATGGGACCCATTGTGGTGTTCGTTAGGGCTGTGCGTAACTGAATTTTGTAATTTCGTGAATCGTAAATCGTAATTCGCATTTCGTAACTGATAATGAGTAATCACACACATGGGTCAAACCTCATTCGATACGGAAACGTCTCAGCACTTCAGTGGTGAGATGTTTCCACATCAAAGATAGGGCTTCAGGTTTGTTTTCAAGATAACAATGTTCTGAGCAGTACTTGAAGAAATTTTCAGGGTACATACGTGAGATAGAAACGACTTCAGAGAAAAGTAAAATTTTAAAGGCTGTGTTCACGATAAAAATCGTTTTTCTGTTTCCCAGCCTATCTTGAAAACGGCCCCGTGTTGATTCCAATGATGTCTCTGAAATCGTACAAGACCTTCTGGGAACGGAGTTATGGTCTCTCAAAAATTGTAATGTAGGTATGGAGCTTCGGGAAGGATGGCTCTCGTAAACAAATATTGATGATAACGAATTGATAAAGGGTAGGGTATAAAAGAAGTGGAGAGCGGAGTGTCTTCATTCACATACCGTCCTTCTCTGGGGATCAGCAGTTGAGGACCTGCCTGGACAAGGAAGTAGTAAAACAGCACCACCGGTGGTGAAGATAAATTAAAATCGGGGTAAAAAACTTGGAAAGTTATAGAGCCGTGACAAAGATGAGCCATCCTTCCCGAAGCTCCATACCTACATTCCAAAAATTGAGCTAAGGAAACATGGTGGACGAGTTGTCCGAGGCTTGTAACTTCCGTCTTTTGCACCCGATGTATGCGAGCTGACCTGAGTGAAGAGATAAGTTGACAACGAAGGGAAGAATGGGGCTAATGATTGAGAATCGTCGCTCATCTCACGATCTCGAGCATTCATTTGTTCACGTCGGTGGGCGTGTGTGGCGCTTTTGGGGTTTGCCTTGCGCTCGAAGTGGCAACTTCGGGCTCTTTTGTAGCTTTTCCTGGCTCGTTTTCATGCGTTCTTTCGACGTCAACCTTACAGTGTGCCCCTCTAAAACCCGCACATTGTGGAAACTAAAACTCATTTTTTTATCGTGAACACTGCCTTTAAGCTTGCCCGAGTACCGAATCTGTGGCACGCTTCGCCCTACTCTTTGAAATAAAAATCTGAAGATTCATCGCTGTATTAAACATAATTCGGTGGAAGTCAAAAGAGGGAAACACTGTGAGAGGACAAAAATTCGGTGTTGGAGAGTTTCAGGCCATATACATATGTCTAGGGAAGAATACATACTTATATACATGTAGATAGGGGTGGCCCTTTTGAATGAGACAAACATTTGCGAAACCACTTTTTGATGCATTTTGTTGATGCTAAATTTTGAAATTACCCTTTTTTCCTCTCGAAGATTAATTGCCTTTGGAGTTAGAGATCCATAAGCTTGAAGACAATCGTGCTTGTCCCGCAGCTTGAAAACACTCGTGCTGGTACAAAGTTTAATTTTGCCAGGACCTCGTAGTGTCATCATGATTCTGTTTGCACTATGTGTTGCAACAGCCGTTGTCTGCAACTGTGGACAGGAATTCCACTTTGATATAGATAGTAGATTCACCAAATATCGGTGTCTCTCGTTATCACCTTACAAGGGGAGGATCATTACATGCCGTGGCCATTTCAGATGAAATATGCGTTTGTAGGATCAATTTTTGACGTAGAATTCGAATTTGTACTCTGAAGCTGTGAATCGTTCCTCTGAACGGAGCTATGAGCATTTCTATATTGATTTCCATAGAAAAATGGCATTGTACCTGCCGTAACCTATAGAATTCTTCCGAAAAACCGAAAACGGATTTCATATGCGGGATCAGCACCCCAAATAACCCCCTCTGGACAAATTCAGAGCAAAATTTTTTTCCCACCTTCGGACCCCCAAAAGTGAATTGAGTCCACCACCTGCGTGAGGCTACGAAGGTGAAAAAAAATTTTGCCCAAACGTCGTATAGGTGGGTTATTTGGAGCGCTGAACACGAATATGCCGTTCTTTCTTGATACTCATGTTGATTATTGTATGTTACGATAGAAATATGGTATTTTGGCTACTAAACCTACAGTCTATGCACAAGCGGGGAGGGGGTCTTTAGGATAAAATCATTATAGGATAGAGTAATTATACGCCACCTCGCACCTCGCCATAGTTGCCAACAGCAATCTTCTTCACGAGCCTCTGTGAGAGACATCAGACAGACAAGATCTCGCCGCGGCGAGGTGGGCTGTGGCTCGGACGAGTTCTACAGGCGCCCTCCACGATGAAGGGTAGATCTCTCCTCACACGACTGGACCACAGAAGGAAACCAATCCCTTACCGTCATAGATTACATGAATGATAGATATGGTTTATAACAGTAATTCATGAATCATTACAAGAATATTGCACTACTACTATTACATTATTATTCTTGTTGTCATGACATTATTATTTGTGTTGTTACACGAAAAAAATTCAAAAGTATCACTTTAACACATGTGTTGATGCATGTGTACATTATGCTTGGGCGAAACGGTAAAAATTTCTGAATGTATTCGAAAATCCGATTTTTCGCATTACAAATTCTCGATTAAACTAAAAAATGATATTTTTCGATTCTCAAATTTTCGAATATATATTCAAAAATGTATGTTTTCAAATCCAATTTTCGAATATTTCTTTCGAATTTTCGAGTAGTTTTTCCAAAATTTTGAATAACTTTTTTTGAATATGCAAATTATAGCTTCGATTTTAAAAATTAATTTCGAGCTGTCATTTTCTGTGACTTATTCTTTTCTTCTCCCAGAAACACTAGGCGGACAAATTTTTCTCGCCCTTCTTTAGCCGAAACTTACTTCAAAAAATCGATTGTTTGCGTTTTCTGAAGCGTTTCCGAAGTTAAACAATCAGAAAACTCACATTTTTCGATTTTCTCGATAATGAATCCTTTTGCCAGTAGGACAAAAACCGAGTAACGCACATCCTTGGATAATGGGCTCTGGCCGAGGCCGGGATTTATTTGTAAATCTAAGGTTCGAATCCAAGGAAATCCTAACATCCAAACCAGGGATGAGCGGAATTCCGATTTCGGAATTGCGGTAATCCCTGGTTTGGATGTTAGGATTTCCGAAAAGGAAAATTCCATATTTTAATCGTTAACAGCAACTCATGCAATGCACAGAATCTTTTTTCTAAATAATTGAAAAAAGGATTCAATGCTCAAAATTATATATATTGTTTCATTTGCCTTTTTTTACTTTTTCATTGCCTTCCATATCATATCATATGTTCAATTTCTATAATAAAATGCCACATGTTTCATTTGAGCATTCGGCAACTTACAAATGTTATCAACTTTATTTTTTGCATTGTATTTCATCCGTACATTTCGAGCCTTGACTAAATGTTTTCTGCCAACTTATTGCACTCCCTTTTTGTGCTTTTTTATTTGATAAATATTAGGCATGTCTTGGTTGCTTTCGTACATCCAAACCGACACGATACACAGGCCTCTGTCTTTCCCTATGACAAAGCAATTAGCATGGGTCAGATCGGCGACTCTCCCTCCATCTCTGATGCGAAAACTCGTTCACTCATCGCGCCGCGACGAACTGAGCGCAGCGCGACGTCCGCGAGAGATAATTAATAAGGGGAGTCCATGCTCCCCATTGGCAAACTGTGGATAGGTGCGAACCATCATTAACGAGGCATCCTATAACGACTTTATCCTAAAGACCACTACCCCACAAGCGCATCACTTCTCACATCATAGCACACGATTTGGAATGTTCCGTATACTCAAGTGAATCAATTATTCGATTGTTATCTCTTGTGTACTTTCAGTTTTGTGCAGCAAAATTAAAGAATTTTCTCGCTTACTCATGGTATGCGGCAGGGTATCATGAAAAGCATCCAGGACAGTTTGAAACTCCCGTTCAGCGCTGTTTCCCTCCTCAATTGGGAGGCCTGTGTGATTTTGATATGTGTCCGAAAATTCACTTCATTCGTTGTTCTCATTGTGAGAAAATCCTTTGGTGTGAACATTTTGTTCTTCACATGTGCTCGTAGCTATAAATTTATTGCAAGTTTATTTATCTTCACAGTAAAACACCAACCGCGGGGATAAGACATTCTCGACTGAAACGCTTCATACTCCTGGAAAAAGCTCTCCCACGAAGAAACTGGTAATCTTCTACACTTTCAGTGATCGAAACGAGTATTTTACAAGTTTGCAAAGATTTGGAGTCCAGCATGGATTCGAACCTGTGACCTTTTTTTTAGTGCACCACCCACTCCCACTGCTCCAACCGATCACGACTGCAGAGGCGCCGACTTCGTTTATGACGGCGCGCAGCCTCGTTAATCGTATCAACTTATTTCGGCGCTATAACACACTATGAGGTGATAACTGGTGTAGAAGTCACATCAGTGTATCTCAGGATGAGACGAAGACTCATGGATTACGCATCATGATGCGTCTAGGAGTGAAGCGCTAAAAACACCTACAACTCCTTTCAGAGAAACGATTCGCAGCTGTAGAGTTCTACGTCGAAAACTGGTCCTAGTAATGCACATTTAATTTAGAAAGGCCACGGCATGTAATGATCCAGGGAAAGGTTCCACCGAAAGTTGAAGTTGGAAATAACAATCAAATGCTAGAAATGCAAAAAAGTCAACATTACATTATCTGAAGTTCGGCCCTTGCATCTCTGGTCCACTGTTGTTGCTATTCGGGCGAACCACAGGAACCCGGACAACAAAAACAGTGGCCCGGAAAGCAACAATAGTGGCTTGTACAGCAACCGAAGTCGATTCGCAGATTTAGAGAACACGCCGAACTGCCAATCGGCTCGGGGCCGAGAATCGCCTGAGTTGTTCCCTCATTCGCATTTTCACGATTTGTTACGATTTGTGGCGATTTGTTGCGATTCGTTACGATTTCAGGTCAAAATTTCGTAAATCGTAAACCATAAAAAAATTGCCAAAAACGCCCGTAATTCGTAAATCGTAAACCGTAATTCGTAATTACGCACAGCCCTGGACGTAGAAATTAGTGCTAAATTGCATCAAAAAGAGCGCAAAAAGCTGGTAGCACCACCCAAAATGGTTTGGAATGGTTCACTGGTTTTCGAGAAAAAAGTGAGAACACGCTCATTTTTGTTGTTAATCTCGTTTCTTTCAGACGGTGTACACGATCTTGTTGGTACACTTTAAGGCAGTGGTCGCGATCAAATATGGTTGTCTTCTTTTTCTCTTCAAACCCTTATCTGGGTTTATAGTAGTAGGACCTATAAGAAAAAATCGCGAAAGAACCACTGTTTCGGGCCAAATTTCAAGCCTGAACTTTCTTGTCTTTTGATAGTGGACGAGCCCACTCCACATCATCGGCATCGATGATCTCTAATATCAAGCACATCAGCTGGCTTGAAATTGAATTTCAATATATTTATGTACTCATCCAGTCGAAAACATTGACTGAAGTGCTTGCTTTCATCGTTCAACTGTTTTTATCTGGTAAACTTGCATTTATTTCCTCCTCTGAATGTGATAATCTTTGACTGCTCGGCATAAGACTGCGACGTTTTTGCGCTGCGCTGTGCACGTGTGCACAAACTGGCTTCTTTGAGCCCTAGAAACTCTAATTATGACCTATTTTTCACAGCGTTACCTTCATAGATTTTCAGCTGTTTTCGATCTAAGCTGATTTTTTATGAGTTTTTTCGATAACGTTTTTCATCGTGCTCACTGCCTTTAAATTAAGCTAGGAAGCTCATTTTCGGACAGGAGGCTGGAAATGGATGCAGGTCGCTCCTATTCAAATTTGAACTTGATACCTTAACTTTGAAGGGTACCTCAAAATCGTGGTTCTACATACTAAATTAGCCGTGGAGCACGAAAACTGCTTTTTTTCTGCTACGGCTGTGCAGACCGGGGTGTGTGGGTGAATCTGCAGTCAATCAACACACGTCGTGGGAGGTAAGTACTGAACTTGTCAGAAATCGTAATCATGACACGTCATCGATCGATAATCAATATTATCGATTGTCGCGTTTTTTCCACAAAATGCGGCGAGGAGTGGTAATTGCTGGTGGGATTGGCTTTCTTGGTTGGGGAATTTAGCTCATCAGTCATTATCGATAAATACCAATCAATAATATTGATTTTTTGTTGCACAAAATGCCGCAATGATTTTTGATTGTTGATGGCTCCAAGTCACTTGTTTGGGAAATTCTTCTCATCATGCAGGATCAAATATTAATGATCAATAATATTGAGTTCTCACATGTTGCGCAAAATGCGGCAATGAGTGGTATTTTCCATGGTTTTGGGTCATAAGTTTCAAAAATTGTACTCATACGACGATATCGTCTTTTGGATGTTTCATCATTCCAAAATGGAAATCGTTGTGCAAAATTGAAGTCAGAAAGGGAACCTTTGGGAAAGGTATGTGAAATTTCTGAAAATTTAGCTTCCTGGCAAAAGTAGCGATTTGGTAATGGTCAAAAAAGTTTCAGAAATGTTTCGAAATATTTTCAAAAAATGATATGACGTAAAATAGCCTGGATCAATAAAAAAAGCTAGTAAACGAAGTGAAATAACCTAAAATGCGACTTGATGGTCGATCATTTCACAAGCTTTTCCGTTAGAATTATCAAAACGAAATCAAGCGGGCAACAGAAACATTAAGCTATTTTTGAAAGCTGTAATAAGGGAATCAGCATAGGTCAAGCTAGGTGAACGCAGCGCTCTAATCCATATCGTGCGTGATTTCATTTTGATAAGTTCAACGGAGAAGCTTGTGAAATGATCGACCACCGAATTGCATTTTAGGTTATTTCACTTCATTCCCTACCTTTTTGATTACTCCAGGCTATTTGACGCCAAACCATTTTCAGAATAACTTCAAGACATTTTTGAAACTTTTTTTTGACCATTACCAAATCGTTACTTTTGCCAAGAAGCTAAATTATCAGAAATTCAACTAATATTTTTTGCCGATTTTTAAATTAATACTGCAAGATGAGGTGGCTAAGTGACGTTATTTCTGCCATCGACTCATCTTCAGATTCGCGTTTGGCGCCCAACACCCATGGTAAAGATCAAGAGCGAGAAGTTTCCACCTGTGTTAGCCAGAAAGTGGAACATATTTGTGCATTGATTACGAAAACTCTGAGCTGCTTCTTTGTTTTTATGATTTTTGATCTACCAAACAACCCACTACTTTATGAAAGCTATAGGAACTTTATTCGGGCGAGAATTGGACTAGGACATGTGTTTAATAGATGCTCCCATCTTGCTTTTCAGCTCGGCAATTGGCTGCCTTCTGGCTTTGTCGTGGTCTCGCAGTGCAGTGCACGACGACACGACACATCATACGGCTGACAATATTCACCGCGCAGATTGCGGAAAAGTGTGGATTGGGAGCGGCGCAAGCACCACACCGTCGCGCGTAGCAGCTCCCATTAGGCCTTACGCATACTTCCCGCGACGGGCGACGCGATTTCGTGTTTGGGATAGATATCGACAGAAAGTCGATATGGCTCGAATTCACTGTCGCTGTCGAGCGTCGCGGCTAGAATGAACTAGGCCTTAGGCCTAGTGCATGCTTCCCGCGACCGCGACAGTACATATCAGCAATATTGGTTATCGGTCGACATAGATGACAAACATTATGTCGCGTCGCTCGTCGCGGGAAGTATGCACTAGGCCTTAGTTTCACCGCGTGCGACTGCTGTCAATTCTATTTGCGATCGGTCGCTGAGCTGAGCGCGGCGGATTATGCCAGACCTTCCACAGCACACAGCCGCCCAGACGCAAGTATGCACAAAGCCAGACGTTGTACTGGGCCTTTACTGTTGACAGCAGCGTTTAAATTCTTCATGATAGCATACCCTTTTAATCGTCATCGTGAAGTACTTTGTTGTTCAGTCACAGTGCAGGAGAACTGTGCATTGTTGCGATGCTACATCGACCAGCTACAAGACCTGTTCAGGATACCAAAATCATACACGGAAATAATAATGAGAAGGGCTAAAAAGCGCGATTACAGGGAACGTGCACAAATATTCGGCAGATCCAAACTCTGTTCCCAAAAGCGGTTGTGAATGTTTTGAAGCTACGAATACCATAGTATACCATATTCAATCAAAGAGAGATTGTTATGATTGGTCCATCATTCTTTATTGCCGATGTAACGATAACTTCAGGAAACGCTGATCTCGAAATTTGTTTGACGGATGTGAAGGGAGTGCCGTTCAACTGCACAGGAATGCTAGCTTCTCAGGCAATGCCTGGCAAGGTTTTTCTCAAAATCCCAGAGATGCAGAGGTCCTATCGGGTACGCTGGTTTTAATAAGATGTTGTCAAAGAACGAGTGAGCAGAATACTCTCAAGCATAAGGTCGCGTTTGTTTTGTTAGCGCTTAAGCTTGCGTCAGTTCATATTCTGAAGAATGATCCCTACGAAATATTGGCAAGTTATACCAAAGTCACTAGAGTTATCCCTCGAAATCCTTGCCCAATGTAATGCTTACATGAACTCCTTCTTAAAGGCAGTGGTCGCGCCCTTTTCTGGGTTTCGAGTAGTAGGACCTATAAGAAGAAATCGCGAAAAAACCGCTGTTCTGGGCCAAATTCGAAGCCTGAACTTTCTTGTCTTCTGATGGTGAACGAGCCCACTTCACATCATCGGCACCAGGGATGTGCGGAATTTTCTGTTTTCTGTCCTTTTTGGTCATTTTTTTCTGTTTTCTGTTTTCTGTAAAAATAGGCAAAAAGTGGACAGAAAACAGATAAAAAACGTGTACCGCGGTTTGCAGGAGGACTGTTTTTTTTTGGATTTTTCGGAACTAAGCCAATAGGTCTCCAGGTACAACTCTCCATGAACCTCGGCATTGTAATCAGTAGTAGTTGTTTTGTTTAACTGGACCACGAGGTTGGTAGATGCTTTATTGGCTTACGCACGTTTCGGCGGGATCGCCGTCTTCAGAGCCTGAAAGGAACAAATCATAAATGTGCTTATTCGGCCAAATGTCGACTAAACTTTATTAAAATTCGAGAGAAGTTCTTTCAAAACGTGGTCAATAACAGAGAAACTAGGAAGTTACCGCACCTTGCCAGGAAACTCGCTAGAGGACCAGCAGCATAGAACGGTTGGCGGAGCACAGATCGAAACCGCTACCTCTCGACGTTAGAATGCGAGTCTGAGGTAGGGCTTGAGCTCTCCAGCTATATATAGGCACTCCCCCTTCCGATTGATTTTTGGGTCGCTCGCCTGGATCCAAAATGCCTCCAGGGTTTTTCTGGCAGGGGTATCGGTTTCCCGCGCAATTATCTCGACCTCGACATGGTAATTATCGCCGTTGTGGGCGTTAACACGGTGACACCCCAGAACTGTTGATACCCGCAGCTTATCCTTTGCTCGTCTAAGTGCTCTTTGATTCTAACCCAGAGCGGCCGCGAAGTCTCACCAATATATTGCTCGCCGCACAGCTGGCACGAGATCCTGTAGACCACACCGCATGCAGTGCAATCTCCCTCTCTACCAGTTGGGCTGACCACACAATTGGGAGTTGTGCGAATGCGGTCATATAGACGGTTTCGGATGAGGCGGTTTTTGAGGTTATTTGGAGGGATGTCAGCAATGGCGACAGAGCTTTCCAGATCGGCTTTGCGTAGGCATTTTCGCAGAGATTTGCTCACTTCATACGAAATGAAGGGCATTTTTATGGGAATTTTGCCATCAACTGCTGATTCCTGCTCTTCGCGGCGTGCGGCTGAGCGTCTGGATCCGCGCAGAACCATACTGTGGGGATATCCGTTAAGAGCAGCAATTTCTTGCGCCATCTGAACAGATTCTTTTTGCTCGTTTTCTCCGGTACAGACACATTTCGCCGTTCGATACATATTTTTAACAACCGCCCTTTTTGTTTGTGAGGGGTGTGCTGATCGGTAATGAACAATTATGTTTTTGTTACTTGGTTTGCGATACCATTTTGTGGCGAAAATGCCCCCCGAAAATTTTAATTGGACATTTAGGAAAGGAAGCCAGTCTACCACCGGTTTTTCCCGGGTAAATTTAACATTTTCCGACTGATTGTTGATGAGTTCAAAACACTGGTTCATTTCCTCCTGGGTAGGGCAGACGACAAAGCAGTCGTCTATGTACCTACAGTATAGCATTGGAAGCCGTGCCAGCACCGGAAATTCGATTTTACCCTTAAATGCTATGGCAAGCGTGGGAGCTAGGCGCTGTCCCATGGCCAGCCCTCTGACCTGACTAAAGTATTGTCCTGCCCATCTGAAAATGTTGCATTTAAGGCATTCATGGAAAAGTGTCATAAGCTGGGCAATCGTTAACCCGAACATGTTAATGGAGCCTTGGTGTTGGGTAAGAAGCTCGAAAACGGCCTCCATAGCATGGTCATTACTGACATTGGTGTAGAGGGCGGTGGCGTCAAAAGACTCCATTATGCACGGGTTTGCGGGTTGAATGCTGCGGAGATGGTCAAGGAATGCGCGGGTGTTTGGGAGGTGGGCCGGAATGTGGTCTAGTAGTTGTTTTGAAATGTTGTTGATGAAGCAGGCAATACGATCAGTGGGACCAGCCACGCAGCTGATGATGGGCCTGACTTTTATGGAAATGGGGCTGATGGTGGCCAGATCCTCCTCCGCTGAGAACTTGCGAGTCTTTACGAGAAGGTACAAAACAGGGCAAGTTGGGGAGTCAATTTTAAGGCGAGTGATGAGAGACGGGCTCTAATCTGCTGATTTTCCAACTTTAATCCACTCCCTGTTGAGTCTACGACACTGTGCTTGAAATTCTCTGGCAGTGGAGGGACGGTAAAAAGAGATATCCTGCAGGTGTTGCTCCGTTATAGCCTTGTCCAGCTGGTTAGGGATTATGACGAATTCCCCTCCTTTATCGCTGACGGAAAGGCGTATAGCCTTAGACTCCACCAACTCCCGAATTTCTCTGAGACCACAGACCTGAGCATGAGAAAGATTTGACGAGATCTTCTGCTTGCGAGCGCGGTCAAAAACTTTGAAAACCTCGTCGGCGAAAATGCGAAAAGTGATATCAGAGCCGAGGTTGGGGTCCTGTTGTTTGAAAAAAGTGTTGGGGAAAGGAATCTGGGGTAAAGCTCTGACAGGCGCAGAAATTGTCGCATTGCCTATGTTGGCTCTATAGCGCAGCCGGTCTTGAAGCTCGTGAAGACTACAGATTACCTTGCGCATGGTGACGGTAGAAATAGGTTGAGATGGCGAGAAACTGGGACCCATTGCCAAAATTGAACGAGCGTTCTCGGAAAGGTGGAAATCGCCTAATACCGTAACTCGAGACTGAGTAGAAATAGGCTCCGTTCCTGTAACGTTCATTGTGTGACCATCAGGGTTCCGTGAAGACACGGCACTCAAAGTCTCCCTCTCTTGGCCACGCGATGTACTCAAAAGTCTCTCGAATTTAGCTTGTAAAGTTTGTTTTACATTAGACCGAATAGAGTCACAGATCGTTTTTGATCCGTCCACTATTCTCTGCCAGACACGCCCATCCAAATATTTAACACAATGTGATTCCTTACATACACACTTATTCAACATCGAAAACAAATGATCTCTTCTTTGCCGAAGTGTCATGTGTAGTAGTCGCAATTCGATTTGGCGTATCTGGCGATCGTTGTTTCCACTGCCGCATAGACTTCGTAGGCGTTTTCGGGTGATGAAGTTCGGCACGATACGATTCTGCAGGCAGCGGCGAAGAAAGTGGACGGATTGTCTAGCTGAGACGATCTTTTGCCTCAGTGACAATACTTCCCTGACGAGTCGATGAAAATCAGTTGGGACGCTTCGCATAAGTCTCCAGGTACGACTCTCTATGAACCTCGGCATTGTAATCAGTAGTAGTTGTTTTGTTTAACTGGACCACGAGGTTGGTAGATGCTTTATTGGCTTACGCTTGTTTCGGCGGGATCGCCGTCTTCAGAGCCTGAAAGGAACAAATCAGAAATGTGCTTATTCGGCCAAATGTCGACTAAACCTTACTAAAATTCGAGAGAAGTTCTTCCAAAACGTGGTCAATAACAGAGAAACTAGGAAGTTATCGCACCTTGCCAGGAAACTCGCTAGAGGGCCAGCAGCATAGAACGGTTGGCGGATGGCGGAGCACAGATTGAAACCGCTACCTCTCGACGTTAGAATGCGAGTCTGAGGTAGGGCTTGAGCTCTCCAGCTATATATAGGCACTCCCCCTTCCGATTGATTTTTGGATCGCTCGCCTGGATCCGAAATGCCTCCAGGGTTTTTCTGGCAGGGGTATCGGTTTCCCGCGCAATTATCTCGACCTCGACATGGTAATTATCGCCGTTTTGGGCGTTAACACGGTGACACCCCAGAACTGTTGATACCCGCAGCTTATCCTTTGCTCGTCTAAGTGCTCTTTGATTCTAACCCAGAGCGGCCGCGAAGTTTCACCAATATATTGCTCGCCGCACAGCTGGCACGAGATCCTGTAGACCACACCGCATGCAGTGCAATCTCCCTCTCTACCAGTTGGGCAGACCACACAATTGGGAGTTGTGCAAATGCGGTCATATAGACGGTTTCGGATGAGGCGGTTTTTGAGGTTATTTGGAGGGATGTCAGCAATGGCGACAGAGCTTTCCAGACCGGCTTTGCGTAGGCATTTTCGCAGAGATTTGCTCACTTCATCCGAAATGAAGGGCATTTTTATGGGAATTTTGCCATCAACTGCTGATTCCTGCTCTTCGCGGCGTGCGGCTGAGCCTCTGGATCTGCGCAGAACCATACTGGGGGGATATCCGTTAAGAGCAGCAATTTCTTGCGCCATCTGAACAGATTCTTTTTGCTCGTTTTCTCCGGTACAGACACATTTCGCCGTTCGATACATATTTTTAACAACCGCCCTTTTTGTTTGTGAGGGGTGTGCTGATTGGTAATGAACAATTATGTTTTTGTTACTTGGTTTGCGATACCATTTTGTGGCGAAAATGCCCCCCGGAAATTTTATTTGGACATTTAGGAAAGGAAGCCAGTCTACCACCGGTTTTTCCCGGGTAAATTTAACATTTTCCGACTGATTGTTGATGAGTTCAAAACACTGGTTCATTTCCTCCTGGGTAGGGCAGACGACAAAGCAGTCGTCTATGTACCTACAGTATAGCATTGGAAGCCGTGCCAGCACCGGAGATTCGATTTTATCCATAAATGCTATGGCAAGCGTGGGAGCTAGGCGCTGTCCCATGGCCAGCCCTCTGACCTGACCAAAGTATTGTCCTGACCATCTGAAAATGTTGCATTTAAGGCACTCATGGAGAAGTGTCGTATTGTCCTGACCATCTGAAAATGTTGCATTCAAGACACTCATGGAGAAGAATCCGTTCAGATGGCGCAAGAAATTGCTGCTCTTAACGGATATCCCCCCAGTATGGTTCTGCGCAGATCCAGAGGCTTAGCCGCACGCCGCGAAGAGCAGGAATCAGCAGTTGATGGCAAAATTCCCATAAAAATGCCCTTCATTTCGTATGAAGTGAGCAAATCTCTGCGAAAATGCCTACTCAAAGCCGATCTGAAAAGCTCTGTCGCCATTGCTGACATCCCTCCAAATAACCTCAAAAACCGCCTCATCCGAAACCGTCTATATGACCGCATTTGCACAACTTCCAATTGTGTGGTCTGCCCAACTGGTAGAGAGGGAGATTGCACTGCATGCGGTGTGGTCTACAGGATCTCGTGCCAGCTGTGCGGCGAGCAATATATTGGTGAGACTTCGCGGCCGCTCTGGGTTAGAATCAAAGAGCACTTAGACGAGCAAAGGATAAGCTGCGGGTATCAACAGTTCTGGGGTGTCACCGTGTTAACGCCCACAACGGCGATAATTACCATGTCGAGGTCGAGATAATTGCGCGGGAAACCGATACCCCTGCCAGAAAAACCCTGGAGGCATTTTGGATCCAGGCGAGCGACCCAAAAATCAATCGGAAGGGGGAGTGCCTATATATAGCTGGAGAGCTCAAGCCCTACCTCAGACTCGCATTCTAACGTCGAGAGGTAGCGGTTTCGATCTGTGCTCCGCCAACCGTTCTATGCTGCTGGTCCTCTAGCGAGTTTCCTGGCAAGGTGCGATAACTTCCTAGTTTCTCTGTTATTGACCACGTTTTGAAAGAACTTCTCTCAAATTTTAGTAAGGTTTAGTCGACATTTGGCCGAATAAGCACATTTTTGATTTGTTCCTTTCAGGCTCTGAAGACGGCGATCCCGCCGAAACGTGCGTAAGCCAATAAAGCATCTACCAACCTCGTGGTCCAGTTAAACAAAACAACTACTACTAAGCCAATAGGGTGAGGGTGTACTCCACCCAGGCTCTCTGCAGTTGTACCACGCTGGACACTTTTATCTCGCTGTAGTGGTTATCCATTAGGGCACGTGTGGCGTGGTGGGAGGAAACGGTGCTGTTCGATGTACACGGTCGGGTTCGATCCTCGCCGAGGTGAACCAAACCAACCAACCCTCCGGGATCCTTCAATTGGTAACAGGTTCATGTAGGGAGATATAGGCACTCACTGGGAAGTCGGCTGGCCCCCAAGCCACTAAATAAGCGCGAAACCCATTCCTCTGAGAAAATTTGCCGCGTCAGCGCCGGGAAAGAACCGCGATTCTCGACTGTGCCGCGATAGTTCCGCGATAGTGCCGCAGCGGCTCCATGATCAGACGATTCTGCTGCCGTGCCTTGAGCCTTGACATCACCGCGTTAGTACCGCAGCGACTCCGCGTTATAACCGCGTCGGCTCCGCGAGGATGCAGCGGCGAAGCCGCGTGGAAGACGATGCACTGTGCTGTGTGGTAAAACGAAATTTTCAATATACCCAAGTTTGAGGTACATTCCGTGTTTCCTTGTGCGCAAAATCGGCGGTAACCTCTGTCCTTATCAAACAAAGGGCGTAGCGACCGCAGGTGCGAATTTTTGTTCTTACAACTAGACCCCTCTAGTTGTCTTATAATTCTTTAATAACTTCATATCAGACACTCTCCCGAAGCCGCTGCGGCGTTATCGCGGAGCCGAAGCGGTACTGTCGGGTCCCAGCTATGGCTCCGCGGTAGTGCCGCTTTGGTGCCTTTACGCGCCAAAGCAAAGCGGCACTATCGCGGAGCCGCAGCGGCAATTTCTCTCAGAGTCAAGCCTCTACGAATACCCGCTCCCCAGCGTACCCTCTTTAGTAGAGCGGAATGCTCGCAAAACTCTACATACGTGTTTAAATTCACTGCAATGCAGATGGCACTGAATTCAGCCAAGATGAAGAGCCAAAAAATTGATGGTGAGCCTATGAGGCAGATTATAATTCTGTCACAGAGGTACGAGAGGCTCTCAACGATGGAGCAAACGGCGCGTCTGGTCATTTATACTCTAACGGCACAGGCGCGCTGTACGGGCGTGGCTCTCAGCTCTGAGGAGTAGTACAGTGTTCAAACCAGCAGTTATCCCGCAATAAGTGTCAAAATATGTACACTCAGGAACGGAAAGCTCGCTCCGACTTCAATGCGTGCTCCTTGCACAGACATACATATGTATTGAGCTTCTAATAAAGTAATCGAACTTTTATTGCCTGGGAAAGGAAGGTTCGATGAACATTTGTCATCTCATCGTGCTCATAATCTGCAACTCTCGAGCGTCTATACTTTTTGCTCTGGCCAACTGTAAGGTTCTGAAAATTCAATGAAAGAAGCTTAGATCACTCAAAAAATGAATAAAAAAGTTCAATGTTTCAAAAAATTTCGTTTAGTGTACGCTGAACACGCTTTATTGATTTTTGAAAATTTTCTGTTTTCCGTGTTCTGTTTTCTGCCCATTTTAAAGATTTTTCCTGTTTTCTGTCAAACTAGATTTTCTGTTCTCTGTTTTCTGTTTCCAAAAATATTTTTTCCGCACATCCCTGATCGGCATCGATGATCTCTAATATCAAAACATCAGGGGCGGTAGTAATCTGGCCTTAAGTGGGAATTAGTGATGATGAACATCTTTCACTGATGTGGAGTAGACAACCACAATAATGAGGAACCAGTCCTATGTTGAGAGAGGATCTGAAACGCTGTAAACAAAACTTACCACACACTGTGAGAAGCGAACCAGGCCAACAGGACTGGAACGAGAGCAGCGCGAAATTGCACTGCGCCATAGCGCTAGATGTCCATCGCTAGACCAGGCACGTGAGGTACTGGTGCAACGCATTGAGGAAAGCAAAATGCAGCCATCAGGCTCACTGGAGCATCACATAATATACTCAGAAGCATTACACACTCTCAGACATGATTTTTTTTTGATTTTCATCTTATTCTGTAGAAGGATTCTCTTCTACAACTCTTGTCAAGGGCGAGATCTCAATTCCCTGTAATTGGCGAGATATAAGTTCAGGAACTTTTTCGATACCCCTTCAACATTTCAGATTTTCGGAAACCGGACTCAACGCTTTATTTACACCGCTCAGTCAGAGAATGAATATTCCACACAAATTCGAGCATGTATAACCTCTCTCCCTTATTTCGAACAGTTCAAAGTGATGTTCATCGGGCCTTAAATGTCGAAGTCTCCTAATCAGAGCTATATTTTACCGCATGCGCGTTGTTGAGCACGCCCACGACAATCCGGCCCGAGCAATAACGAAACAACCTAAGGTTCGAGAAGCCTTTTCTAAGTCAAACGAATTTTCAAAAAAAAAATCGGAAAGCCAGATCTCGAACAAATGAAAATTGAAAAAAAATTCGTTCGAAGAAAAATCGAACGAACGAAAATCGAAAAAAATTCGTTCGACGAAATTTCGAATGAACGAATTTGAAAAAACTCGTTCGGCAAATTTTCGAACGACGAACGAACTAAAACAAACGAAAAAATTTTGGGCAAACCTTGAGAGAATTTTTTTGCTCGTGTACAAGTATAATCTATTATTTTGTAACACTATCGTGTAGGACTCGAAGAAAGCAATCCAGAAATGACTTCAAGATTGAAATCGGACCACTTCGAAGCAAGGCATGACGATGCGGCTGTTTGTGAGCTCAAAAAACGCCGCAAAACGCGTCTTGCAAAAAATTTGCGCGTTACTGTAAGTAGATTTATGGAAAATCAACAAATCATATGCGGAAAATGGTGAAAATTGGTAAGAAGGATAAAGACAAGCATAGCATTTCGTAACACACCTTAAAGTCATTAAAGATTTCAAAATTGATCAAAGGGAGGCTTTTCTTGACCTCACGAGCGTCTATTTCAGATGGGGTCACCCCGTTCACTGTGGCGTCTGCGATGATGTTCTCAATTCGGGCCGTTCCTTTTGGTGTAGGGTTGTTGACGGTGCTACCCATGCAGGCATCACTCCGTCGACCTTGGATTTTGCGACCACGTTGTGTGAGCAACTCACCCCGTCCGGGATGCTTCCCGGCATCGTTTCAACGGGAGTCCTCAATGTACTCGAGAGGACATTTAGCGAAGATCGATCTGAAAGCGCTGCGCCCTCTCTTTCGCCGCACTGTCTCGTGCGCTCTCACCACCACACAATCAGCGACAGCCATCTGTCGCTGATATTGGCAGTCAGCGACACCTTCAAATTTGAGATAAAGATGAATCTGATTCGGAGCTGACTTGCTCATTAAGAGTCAAGACTTTACCTAGAGCATCCTTATGCATCAAACAAAGTTTTTAAGCTGTTACACAGATGTCGCTCAGATGCAACTCAAATCAACGATTTAAGTTGCATATTAAGCCAGATTACTACCGCCCCAGCTGGCTTGGAATTGGAATTGTGGTGAGCGCAAAGCGCTCATCAGATTTGGCTTTGCTTCGCCATCGCGCAACCCCCTGATCTGAGCATCAGGGTCCAGAGTAAACGTAGGAAGACCGTTCTTTCTGCATTTATTATACTTCAGAAAGCGGAATAACTGTTCAGAAAATGGTTCGGAATGATTACCTGAGATCCGAGAAAAATTGCCAAAACCGCATGATTTTGGTCGAAAAAGGCTTCATCTCCTTTTTTTTCAGTTGGCGTACACGATCTTGTTGGAACACTTAGCGTTGAGCTAGAAAGCTCATTTTTGGCCAGAAAGTATAAACCATCCGACGTTAACTCACTCATAAAAAATGAACTAATGAAATAAACATCGTTACTGACAGGCTTGCTCAGGACTGAACGCTCCCTGAGACGGGGCAACGCTTCGATCAATACGGCGGGATCTCGGAAGTACTTTTTGGAACGCCGCGCGGTTTGACTCAGAAGTGCGCCACAGAACGCCGCAGATAGTGTGCGAGACCCTAGTAGGAGTGCGGGAGACGCCGAAGAACGTGTGTGGGACCCAAGTAGGAGAGCGCCGGACGCCGAAGAACGTGTGTGGGACCCAAGTAGGAGAGCGCCGGACGCCGTAGAAAGTGTGCGGGACCCAAATAAGTGTGCGCCGGACGCCGTAGAAAGTGTGCGGGACCCAAATGAGAGTGCGCCGGACGCCGTAGAAAGTGTGCGGGTCCCAAATGAGAGTGCGCCGGACGTCGTAGAAAGTGTGCGGGACCCAAATAAGTGTGCGCCGGACGCCGTAGAAAGTGTGCGGGACCTAAATGAGAGTGCACCGGACGCCGTAGAAAGTGTGCGGGTCCCAAATGAGAGTGCGTCGTATGCCATAGAAAGTGTGAGGGACCCAAATGAGAGTGCGCCGGACGCCGTAGAAAGTGTGCGGGACCTAAGTGGAAGTGCGTCGAACGCGTTAGAAAGTGTGCGGGACCCAAGTGGGAGTGCGCCGTGCGCCGTATAAAATGTGCGGTACTCAAGTGGAAGTGCGCAGGACGCCGTAGAAAGTGTGCGGGACCCAAATACAGTTCGGTCGGTTAGCGAGTGCACATTGCCGCCGGTGGGCGCCGGCGACCGCCAGCCGCCGGCGGTCGCCGGCGGTTTCGAGCGCCTTTTTTGCAAATACCGTTTCCGGCGAAGAATTGATACTCTTACCGAAATTGAAATTCACTTTTTAATCTCATGATCATTAACACTAATTGATAGGAGAAGATAAGTTTCAAAAACACAACTTCAAGTGTCTTTTTTTCAGATTCTTCATTTTCATCAGACTTTGGCCAGCAAAAAATCTTTTCTTATGCAATTGTTTCTGATTTTTCATCACTATATGAATGTAGATCCAAGGTACTGCTAAGTGCCTTCATTAGAGGACACTTAACGAAGAAGTCAGTGAGATATTATACATCGAATAGCGATTCCTACGGGATTTGACTTTTCAGCAAAGACTTATGCTATCATATTCCAAGAAAGAAACGATATTCGAGTGTTACTTGTGCTAATATCAGTTTCAGGTTTTCCCAACAATTTATCAGAGTGGGAAGTTCTATCGTGTTGAAAAAAAATACGAATACGAAATGTTGCGTGGTGTTGTGCCATTTTCATCCTCCTAGAAAGTAAGAAATCGATTTTCAACGTAAGCAAACTTTACATAAATAGAGTCCATTTGGATATTTGCTCATTTTCGAGTCATTAACCGAGAGCATAATTACGCCCAAGTCGCTGGCCCTGTTTGTCACCAAAGGCAACACTGGCCGCAGACACTTTGCGCCCCGATGTTGAGACGATTTACCCAGTTACTAGAACTTGTATGTATCCAGCTAAAATGATTTCTCCTCCTAGCATCAATTTAAAGTGGTAGGCAGCATCGGGTTTCCAAAATTTTAAAGATGATTTTTAGGAAGTTTTAGACCCGACGAGGTCCCATTTTCTGTCCCATGTTATGTCAGAATTCGAAAATAGCATTAGCAGCTGTAACCAAAAATAGAAATTTCTTGGGCCATTCACTCATTTCTGAGATTTTAGATGAGGTTATAATAGAACCAGGGTGGCGCTCTACCCGACGAAAGGCAACCCCCCGCCGTCGACATTTTGCATCTCCTGTGTTGGTGCAATTTTCTCGATAACCAGAACCCACTCATTCTAACAGTGAACAATAGTATTTTCGAAACACCAAACCTCAGAGTACAAAAAGACATTTAGAAGTTATATCGCAATTTTAAAAAAATTTTGAAATTTCGAGTTTTCCAGCAGATTTCCTCGAATCGGCGTCCTATTTCTTCCCTTTCTAGGAAAGCTGTGAAAACCAGCTAACATTGACTGGGCAGAGGACGTTTCGTAGACAGATATTCCAATTTTTGGAGGAGCTGAAGAATTTTTCGTTTGTTTTATGTTAGTCAAAAGATGACTCTTCGGCCAAAAACAACATTCTTGTTACTTCTCCTATCTTCAGTCGGGCTCATATGGGAAATAGAATCGAGAAATAGTCGCCAATTTAGTATACACCCATACATCGACACTTTAAACGGGAAAGGGATTAGATACGGTCGGTTAGAAATTTGAGCATTTTTGGGCTCAAGAGAAATTGAGAGCGCCCGATGAGGCGCTCTGGGGTGGAGGCAGGGCAGAGTGGGGCGAGCCCGGCCCCACCCCCTCGTCGCGGACGAGATTGTCTCTAGACTGGCTCCTTCTCCTTTGTATTTTCCACGTTATTCAGCAGTATTCCACTAAACTCCAAAGTACTAGACGCTGCTCAACAGATCTGTTTCCTTCCGATGACTATCCTGTAGAAGAAACACTCATCCCAAATGCATTGATTTGCTAACTCATGAAGGTTTGCATGTTTACATGTTAACATGGAGCTTTTCTTGACTCGCAATTTGATGCTATACATTACTCATTTTTCCGCAGGAGTGATTTGATGAAAAGGTGAGTCTCTTTCTCTAATTTCTTTCTCTCTCCATTCCTTTGAAACACACCAGTGATTTAGAATTCGTGTATAACTCTATTCGCGCAATGTTAAAATCGTCTATTGTTGTTTAACACTCTGAACCTTTTCATTTTCCGTTGCGCGGCCTAACAATTGTTCACAAATCTAAAAAGTCGATTATCAATATTATAATTTTAAGTTGACAATTAACGAAGAGCTCAAAAATATTATCTGAGAAATACGGAAACCTTCCTTATTGATTACCTAGATTTTCTACACATTCGAGTCTTCCTCGAAACAAAATATTAATTTGTAGTATCTTCGGTTTACATGATTTTCACGCCCTCAAGCGGAGAAAAATATTTTTTTTAAATAATTGTATTGATACATACCATCCGGATTTTTTCTCCATAGCTTGACTCGATTTTATATTTTTCTATTTATCCAACTACATATCATGCCATATTGAGAAAATTTTGGAGCCTCTTGACAACTTTTCATTCTTCGAGTAGCATAACTGAAACTTTAAAACAATCATACATATGTCTTATTTTGCTAATGCCTCTCCAATGAATTTTCCAGAACATTCGAGTGTTTTCTAGAACATTCTTCATTAGCATTTTATTCACCAATTTTTAAAAAATCAGGCGGTGTTAAAAAACTCAGGTTAGCGTTAGTTTTGTTAGACCGTAACATTTCTATAAATTTACACATATAATTCGTAAGAAGAAATTTAGTGAGTGTTATTAAAGAATATGAGAACTCGGATCTGTTTTCTAAGCCCTCTCTTGATCGGATCAATTCCTAACCTGTCTGAAAAAGCTGTTATAGAAACTGTCTGTGATTTACAAAATCAGATTTTCAGGCAAAAACGTAGAGGAACATTCATATAAAACTTAAAAAAAGGAGTTCGTGTATAATTTTTCGCCCCATATTTCTTCCAAACTTTTCAAAATAGATTTTCGCTATGTTTCATTTATAAATGCTTATGAATGCATCTAATTATCAGTAAAAAGTAATCGACTTTTTTTGAAAACTGTTTTTACCTTATTTCATTTATTTTTTCATTTGCATTTATTTTCGCATCGAAAAATGCGATTCTTAAATTGACAGAAACCCTAAAAATAAAGGAGAAGAACAACGTTCTGGTTGATTTCACCAATTTTTACCCTTATTTCAGTTTTTTTTAAATAATGAAGCGCGCTTTGTTTTTTTTAAAACATGCAGTCCTAATATGGAATGAATTTCTTTCTATCCTAAAGTCGAATCTTTTTTTGTAGTCATTCAGCTAGGGCAGACATGCCTATTTTGATCTGTATTCTCAGCCTTTGCATTCAGCCTAATAAAGTTGGCTCATATCGGTCGATATCTCCATCATTGGATGGCTCGTAGCCTCAGCATATCCAATGGACACAACACATCTCAAGACAAGTAACCCAGGATCGTAAACATGTCCCAATGGCAATTTCCAGTGGAAGTGTGGGTAGCAGGGTCATCCACCACGGGCATCAACGAGGATTTAATAGATTGAATACTAAGGCTGAGAACAAGATTTGGAATTAAAAAAATAAACTGTTTTCCTCAGCGAACGACAAAAGCAGGCAAAGGAGGAAAAGGGGTGTTTTTCCAGAAGGAAAAGAGATTGTTTGGAAAATCAAAGAATAAACAAATCATAAAATTTCACATCAACATCACAAAAAAGTCAAGAATTTCGTTGCTGAAAAGTTTCTGTCCTTTTTTCTGATTTTTTTTGAATTTTCCAGGGTAGAAGAAACATGTAATGTTGAAAAATCCTATCTAGTTATGGGATAAGTTGAAAAATAAAGTTGCAATTTCAATAAAGAAATTTATTTTTTAATAAATACAAAAACTTTGGTTTTTTAAAAATTCAGCCCAAAATTTGTTTTTTACCTAAAAGAGTTTGTGAACTGATCCTTCAAAAAAAAATCTAGCAGCAAAGAAACCTAATGTCATCTTGAAGGTAACATAATATTTTTTTGAAATTGAAATGTTATTTATGATTTTCCGAACTTGTTTCGGGAAGGAATAGCGCTTCCATCTAAGCAATCATTCTTGAATGAAGTACGCACGACTCTTTTTTTTCTTGTCAACTCAACAGAAGCCTTGAAATCAAAGTGAAATCGATTTTCAGAGCATTATAAATATGAATAGATATCAGTTTATTAAATTGAAGGCAGAATACAGAACCAGCAAAATAATATTTATTAGTTTGCAAAAGCGATCGGATGGACGTAAACGCTTTTCCATACTGATTTTCAAGTTGAACAAATTTTCAGTTTGATTTTTTTCTCTTTGCATTTTCATGACTAATTTCAGAAAATACATTCACTGGATTACATGCACTCGAAAGAAAGCAAGAGACTGATTCGGGGAAATTAACTTAACGAGGACCGTTCGAAAAAAAAACATTTTCTCATTCGGATTACAAAACAGGATTTCTCTGAGAATGTTTAAAAAGAAAAGCAACGAAATTCTTGAATTTTTTGTGATGTTGATGTGAAAATTTATTTGTTTTTTCTTTAATCTCCCAAACAATCGCTTTTCCTTCTGGAAAAACACCCCTTTTCCTCCTTTGCCTGTTTTTTGTCGTTCGCTGAGGAAAACAGTTTATTTTTTCAATTCCAAATCTTGTTCTCAGCCTTAGTATTCCATCTATTAAATTCTCGTTGATGTTCGTGGTGGATGACCCTGCTACCCACACTTCCATTGGAAACTGCCATTGGGACATGTTTACGGTCCTGGGTTACTTGTCTTGAGATGTGTTGTGTACTTTGGATATGCTGAGGCTACGAGTAATCCAATAATCGAGATATCGACCGATATGAGCCAACTTTATTAGGCTGAATGCAAAGGCTGAGAATACAGATCAAAATAGGCATGTCTGCCCTAGCTGAATGACTACAAAAAAAGATTCGACTTTAGGATAGAAAGAAATTCATTCCATATTAGGACTGCATGTTTTAAAGAAACCAAAGCGCGCTTCATTATTTAAAAAAAACTGAAATAAGGGTAAAAATTGGTGAAATCAACCAGAACGTTGTTCTTCTCCTTTATTTTTAGGGTTTCTGTCAATTTAAGAATCGCATTTTTCGATGCGAAAATAAATGCAAATGAAAAAATAAATGAAATAAGGTAAAAACAGTTTTCAAAAAAAGTCGATTACTTTTTACTGATAATTAGATGCATTCATAAGCATTTATAAATGAAACATAGCGAAAATCTATTTTGAAAAGTTTGGAAGAAATATGGAGCGAAAAATTATACACGAACTCCTTTTTTTCAGTTTTATATGAATGTTCCTCTACGTTTTTGCCTGAAAATCTGGTTTTGTAAATCACAGACAGTTTCTATAACAGCTTTTTCAGACAAGTTAGGAATTGATCCGATCAAGAGAGGGCTTAGAAAACAGATCCGAGTTCTCATATTCTTTAATAACACTCACTAAATTTCTTCCCACGAATTATATGTGTAAATCTATAGAAATGTTACGGTCTAACAAAACTAACGCTTACCTGAGTTTTTGAACACCGCCTGATTTTTTAAAAATTGGTGAATAAAATGCTAATGAAGAATGTTCTAGAAAACACTCGAATGTTCTGGAAAATTCATTGGAGAGGCATTAGCAAAATAAGACATATGTATGATTGTTTTAAAGTTTCAGTTATGCTACTCGAAGAATGAAAAGTTGTCAAGAGGCTCCAAATTTTCTCAATATGGCATGATATGTAGTTGGATAAATAGAAAAATATAAAATCAAGTCAAGCTATGGAGAAAAAATCCGGATGGTATGTATCAATACAATTATTTAAAAAATATATTTTTCCCCGCTTGAGGGCGTGAAAAACATGTAAACCGAAGATACTACAAATTAATATTTTGTTTCGAGGAAGACTCGAATGTGTAGAAAATCTAGGTAATCAATAGGGAAGGTTTCCGTATTTCTCAGATGTTATTTTTGAGCTCTTCGTAAATTGTCAACTTAAAATTATAATATTGATAATCGACTTTTTAGATTTGTGAACAATTGTTAGGCCGCGCAACGGAAAATGAAAAGGTTCAGAGCGTTAAACAACAATAGACGATTTTAACATTGCGCGAATAGAGTTATACACGAATTCTAAATCACTGGTGTGTTTCAAAGGAATGGAGAGAGAAAGAAATTAGAGAAAGAGACTCACCTTTTCATCAAATCACTCCTGCGGAAAAATGAGTAATGTATAGCATCAAATTGCGAGTCAAGAAAAGCTCCATGTTAACATGTAAACATGCAAACCTTCATGAGTTAGCAAATCAATGCATTTGGGATGAGTGTTTCTTCTACAGGATAGTCATCGGAAGGAAACAGATCTGTTGAGCAGCGTCTAGTACTTTGGAGTTTAGTGGAATACTGCTGAATAACGTGGAAAATACAAAGGAGAAGGAGCCAGTCTAGAGACAATCTCGTCCGCGACGAGGGGTGGGGCCGGGCTCGCCCCACTTGCCCCGCCCACCCCAGAGCGCCTCATCGGGCGCTCTCAATTTCTCTTGAGCCCAAAAATGCTCAAATTTCTAACCGACCGTATCTAATCCCTTTCCCGTTTAAAGTGTCGATGTATGGGTGTATACTAAATTGGCGACTATTTCTCGATTCTATTTCCCATATGAGCCCGACTGAAGATAGGAGAAGTAACAAGAATGTTGTTTTTGGCCGAGGAGTCATCTTTTGACTAACATAAAACAAACGAAAAATTCTTCAGCTCCTCCAAAAATTGGAATATCTGTCTACGAAACGTCCTCTGCCCAGTCAATGTTAGCTGGTTTTCACAGCTTTCCTAGAAAGGGAAGAAATAGGACACCAATTCGAGGAAATCTGCTGAAAAACTCGAAATTTCAAAATTTTTAAAATTGCGATATAACTTCTAAATGTCTTTTTGTACTCTGAGGTTTGGTGTTTCGAAAATATTATTGTTCACTGTTAGAATGAGTGGGTTCTGGTTATCGAGAAAATTGCACCAACACAGGAGATGCAAAATGTCGACGGCGGGGGGTTGCCTTTCGTCGGGTAGAGCGCCACCCTGGTTCTATTATAACCTCATCTAAAATCTCAGAAATGAGTGAATGGCCCAAGGGATTTCTATTTTTGGTTACAGCTGCTAATGCTATTTTCGAATTCTAACATAACATGGGACAGAAAATGGGACCTCGTCGGGTCTAAAACTTCCTAAAAATCATCTTTAAAATTTTGGAAACCCGATGCTGCCTACCACTTTAAATTGATGCTAGGAGGAGAAATCATTTTAGCTGGATACATACAAGTTCTAGTAACTGGGTAAATCGTCTCAACATCGGGGCGCAAAAGTGTCTGCGGCCAGTGTTGCCTTTGGTGACAAACAGGGCCAGCGACTTGGGCGTAATTATGCTCTCGGTTAATGACTCGAAAATGAGCAAATATCCAAATGGACTCTATTTATGTAAAGTTTGCTTACGTTGAAAATCGATTTCTTACTTTCTAGGAGGATGAAAATGGCACAACACCACGCAACATTTCGTATTCGTATTTTTTTTCAACACGATAGAACTTCCCACTCTGATAAATTGTTGGGAAAACCTGAAACTGATATTAGCACAAGTAACACTCGAATATCGTTTCTTTCTTGGAATATGATAGCATAAGTCTTTGCTGAAAAGTCAAATCCCGTAGGAATCGCTATTCGATGTATAATATCTTACTGACTTCTTCGTTAAGTGTCCTCTAATGAAGGCACTTAGCAGTACCTTGGATCTACATTCATATAGTGATGAAAAATCAGAAACAATTGCATAAGAAAAGATTTTTTGCTGGCCAAAGTCTGATGAAAATGAAGAATCTGAAAAAAGACACAAGTTGTGTTTTTGAAACTTATCTTCTCTTATCAATTAGTGTTAATGATCATGAGAATAAACAGTGAATTCCAATTTTGGTAAGAGTATCAACTTTTCGCCGGAAACGGTATTTGCAAAAAAGACGCTCGAAACCGCCGGCGACCGCCGGCCCCCGGCGGTCGCCGGCGCCCACCGGCGGCAATGTGCACTCGCCAACCGACCGAACTGTAAGAGTGCGTCGGACGCCGTAGAAAGTGTGCGGGACCTAAGTTGGAGTGCGCCGGACGCCGTAGAAAGTGTGGGGACCCAAGTGGGAGTGCGCAGAATGCCGTAGAAAGTGTTTTTGACCCAAGTGGATCTGCGCCGGTCCGTATAAAATGTGCGGTACCCAAGTGGAAGTGCGCCAGACGTCATAGAAAGTGTGCGGGACCCAAGTGGGAGTGCGCCGGACGCTGCAGAAATTGTGTGGGACCCGAGTAAGAGTGGTCGTATGCCGTAGAAAGTGTGCGGGACTCGAGTGGGATGCGCCGGACGCAGTAGAAAGTGTGCGGGACCCAATCGGGTGTGCGCAGAACGTCGTAGAAAGTGTTAGGGACCCAAATTAGAGTGCGTCGGACGCCGTAGAAAGTGTGCGGGACCTAAGTTGGAGTGCGCCGGACGCCGTAGAAAGTGTGGGGACCCAAGTGGGAGTGCGCAGAATGCCGTAGAAAGTGTGTTCGACCCAACTTGATCTGCGCCGGTCCGTATAAAATGTGCGGTACCCAAGTGGAAGTGCGCCAGACGCCAAAGAAAGTGTGCGGGACCCAAGTGGGAGTGCGCCGGACGCTGCAGAAAGTGTGCAGGCCATCAGTTGTAGTGCGCAAGACGTCATAGAAGGGAGGGGGTGCAGCGCATCATGGATTTACTTTGAATTAACACCACCAGGCATAAATCATGTTAGAAAGGAGCCCCTTGAGAAAAATGAATGAAATTTCTGAAAGCTTAGGATCCTTGCAAAAGTAGAGATTTGGCATGGCCAATTCTTCCGAAAAATCAGAAATATATTCAGTTAAAATGGGACGGTAAAGGAAAATGAAAAAAAGTTTTGAAATATTCCCGAGAACGATTTGGCGTAGAATAATTTGATTTTTTAGAAATGTAGTGAAATAGTTGAAAGTATGATTTGGCAGTCGAGTTTGAACCAACTATTGATAAGATTTTGCAAAACGAGAGATCGCGTTGTATGAGCTTATCCGTAGAACATATCGAAGCAAAATCACGGGTGATAAGGCAAGCAGTAAAAGCTCGTTCGGGAGCTGGAGTGCCGTGGTCCTCACGTATTAACTGGAGTAAAATCAACTGTTTGTTCCACATCATGCGTGATTTTGCTTTGATATGTTCTACGGATAAGCTCATACAATGCGATCTCTCGTTTAGCACAACTTTTAACAATAGTTGGTTCAAACTCGACTGCCTAATCATACTTTCAACTATTTCACTACATTTCCCGAACATCAAATTATTCTACGCCAAATTGATCTCAGGGATATTTCAAAACTTTGTTCATTTTTCTTTACCGTTCCATTTTGACTGAATATATTTCTAATTTCTCGGAAAAATTGGTTATGCCAAATCTCTACTTTTGCCAGGAACCTAAACTTACAGGATTCAATCAATGAACATTGATTGATTCATGTAGTCAAAAACATTGAATGAAATGCTTGCTTTTATTGTACAACTGTTTTTATCAGGTAAGTTTGCATTTATCTCTTCTTCTAAATGTCGATGATTTTTGACTGCTCAGCATGAGACTGCGATGTTTTTGAGCGGCGCTGTGCACGTGTGCACGAACCCGCCCTGGAAACTCTACTTCTAGCCCGTTTTTCACCGCGTAACCTTCCTAGTTTTCAGCTTTTTTATCTAAGCTGATTTTTGTAGTTTTTTCGATGACATTTTTCATCGTGACCATTGCCTTTAAGTTCCTTTGACCAGCTGGACACTAGGCTCAGCACGGTGTAATTCCCGAAAAGTTACTACAGTGCTTTTCCGAAGTAGACTACGTTGATATTTAGTCCGAATCAGAGTTGTGCGGTAAATTTTTTTGGCGAAACTTCTTACCGAGAGTTTTTTTGGGTAAATACGAAAAAAACGGTAAAAAAATGACACCTTGATCTGCTACTTCTCGGCTAATGTAGGGTGGCATGTTGTTCTCCACAAAAGTTATTTCAGGAAATGTAGCGCGGTCCCTTCCAGGATTGTTTACCGAAAAATTTCCTCAATGGGATAGTAGCGGTTCTAGGGGTCCAAATTCCATTGAACAAATTCCGGCATCCCAGGGGCTCGTTATCGGCTCATTGAAGAGCTAGGGGTCTCGAACTCGGGCTGAGAGTAGTAATAATGAAAAGCTTCAAAACAAACATCAAATGGACAGGATCTACGAGATTTTTCTCTTACTTTTACTATTATAAGTCCGAAGAGGAAAATCGAGAAATTTTTTTTTGGTACCGAAAAAGTAGGTCCCAAAATGTTGCAAATATTGCAAACATCATTTCTGTATAGGTAAGAAACGACTTTTTTCCGACCTTGACCACATCCGGTACATTTTTGGATCTCATCCTGGGAGTATTATGCATCTCTACACCACACCTTGAGGATGAGATTTTGCGAAGAGCCAGACAGTGAGGTGAAATGCGTAAACTTTCACGAGGAGTCACCGTAGCAAATAATTTCATAAACAAATTTCAAGGAATTTTAAAGTTGAGCACATTGCTCACTGCATGAATAGCAAGTTCACAAGCGAGATTGGTTTTCTGATTCCCACAAAATAGATCATTCGATTTTTTTTGCTTTCAGCAAAAAAAATTCGTTTGCTAAATGTACTCACAGTGAAAACAAAATAACTACAGAAACATTGAAAAAACTCTTCTTTGAGGATGCGCGAGTTCTCCTGTTTGCACTCTTGTTGTTGCTATCTATCCATACATATTACATCACTTCAGTATCAGTATATTCAGTATTTAAAAAATCACATGAAAAGTGCATGGCAATTTACAGTTAACTACAATTTTTTTAGGAATTTTTTATTCGTATATTCACATTTATGGGACCAAAAATGAAAAAAATAGAAAATTCAAATGAAGGCGAATCCAAGCTTGAAGTTCTAAAAAGAAATATGGGAAACAGAAAATTCTTCTGAGCGGAGCAGATGATTTTTACTAGCACACGACCCAGATCTGCGCCCCCCCCCCCTTGCGCAGTCTGCCAAACTGCGGCCCCCCTCTTCCCACACTGGGATCATCCCAATGTACGCTTGACACTAGAGCGGACAGGACATTTTGATTTGTTTTATGCTGTTGCAGCAAATTTTTTTCAAATTTTGCAACAATAAAAATCAGATTTGAGCTTTCTTTTAAAAAATCAGGATTTTTTATTTCGGCCCTGCCTTAAACCGGGTAAGGAAACATTCTTCCCGTTTCTGTAATGCACAGAAGTAGTTTTTTTTACTTGAATGGATCCGATGCAATTCTCCCTACCGTCTCGATGAGCGATGAGGAGTGTAACTCGATTTCACTGTACGCCCTCAGGCATGAATTTTGTGATTTTCATTTGATTGCATAGTACACCTCTCCTGTACATATGCCAAGTACGAGATCTGAGACACATGCCAAGTGCGAGATCTGAATTCCTCCAAATAAGCGACCACCACAGGCCCAACCTCCTTCGTTCACCACCTCGGGCTTGCAGATTTCCGAACTCTATAGCTGCTAGATGGATGGATGAATTTTCAACAAGTCTTCGTTCTTCAGTCCATTTTCAGACTTTCTCCTTATCTTGACTGGCTCTCGCGCAATGATTGAGATGGAAGAAAAATAAAGACCTGAGACAACTCGTTTACCGATTCTTCGCACTCAAAATATAGAGATCTTTAGGGAGCCATAACTCTGTTCATAGAGGTCTCAGACGCTTTCAGGGATATCACTGTGATCAGCGTGTGACTCCCTCTAACAATAAGATCAGTATGAAAATTAAAAAAATAATTTTTCTTGGTGTTCTATGCCTTTAATACAAGTCATCAAGATCAATTTGCTGAAAATGCAAACGATACAACACCAAAAGGGAATATGGAAAGCTCCATGAAAGAAAAACACGGGCAAAATAGGTTTCATTCATGGAATGCAAGCGAGAAATGGGTCCATTTAGCGAAAAAAAAGTTTTTTTTTAAAAATTTCGATCGGTAAATTTCGAGATTCAGTAAATCGGTAAATGAAAATGTACTGAAAAGATGCGGTAAATCCAAAAAATCAGTAAATCGGTAAACGGAAAATGCAGACCCTTGTACGAATTAAAACTGGCGCAAAAGATATAAATTCCACTGAACTGTTTGGGCTTTTTATCATTTTAGATGTAGAAATGCAAAATAAGTTACTCTCGTCATTAAACTTGGAGCTAAATTCAGGAGAGGTTTCTAAAACACACTTATCACTGTCTCATAGAGGGTAACCAGTATATCAGTGCGAAATGAGTGCGCTATAAGCCGCTGCAGTCGCTTCGCTGCTTGAGTGGTTTGGTTTTGCTCGAAGCCTTGTGATGATTTCAGAATTCACAGAGTGGTGAATAAATCATGCTCTCAAGAAGATTCAAAGAGGTGAAAAAGACGACGATGTTTAGATTATGATTTCTCCCAACAATCTGCCTGGAGTCCTTGTTATCGACGACATCAGGTATGCGAGCAACTGTCTTCAAGGCTCGCATTTACCAGAAGAGAAAAGCCTGCCTGGAGTAAGTTTGAGAAGTCTGAGCGCATTTATTCGCATTTTGCATTTCTGAACAAAAGTCTGTCTTCAACTGAGAATGTGATTTTCTCTCTGATATGGACAAAACATGTGTCCGGATTACGAAATTTTCAAATATGGAGAAGTTACTCAAACTTTCTAGACTAGATATTTCCTCCTTATAAGCATGTAGTGCGGTGCGATAACATCATGCTACATATCATGAAGACTCAAATACCTTGAATTAAAGGAGCGCTTACCATTCTTCAAAGCCGCATGTTAACTGCATCATAAGCACACAAAATGCTTCTTCAAAGCTGCATGTAACATACGCTCAACACGCAGGCGCCTTACTTCATGGTTGCGGGCACCATACACTCAAAGGCAGTGTTCACGATGAGAAAAGTGTTCAAAATTCCACTAGGAATGGGTAGTGGAGGGACGCTCTGTAACGTTGACGTCGAAAGAACGCATGAAAACAAGCCAGGAAGAGCACCAAAAGAGCCCGAAGTTGCCACTTTTGAGCGCAAGGCAAACCCCAAAAGCGCATTGGCCGCCCACCGACGTGAACGAATGAAAGCTTGAAATCGTGAGGTGAGCCATGGTTTCCAATTATTGGCCCCGTTTTTCTCTTCATTCTCAGCTTGTCTCTTTACTCAGGTTAGCTCGCATACATCGGCTGCAGAATACGGAAGTTACAAGCCTCGGAACACTCGTCCGCCATGCTTCTCTAGCTCAATTTTTGAGAGACCATAGCTCCGTTCCCAGAAGGTCGCGTATGACTTCGGAGACATCGTTGGAATCAGGATGGGACCGTTCTCAAGATAGGCTGAAAAACGGAAAAACGATTTTTATCGTGGACACTGCCTTTAAGACACACTTAACCTTTCTACAGGAAGATTTTCCATCCCTCGAGCCCGCAGATACCTTACTACAACAAAAACATTGTTGCTACTGTCGTTGTTGGAGCCACATTCCGGTTTGAAATTGCGGACCGCGGCTGTTACACTACGCAAAACGATGATAATCGTGCTTGGAGAGAGGTGAACCGTGTCGGGACTAAGTGGTCCCAGCACGATTATCATCCTGTCTCGTAATGAAGCAACAGTTGTCCGCAAATGCGAACCGGGATTCCGCTCCGAAAACGACAGTAAACGTTCCATCCCGTGACCAAAACATCGGATTCTTCACCAGATCGGATTTGGGACATCCGAACGGACAGTCGGATCCCTCCGGATATATAAATAAATCGGATAAAAAACCGAGTAAGAATTTTCGCAGTTTCAGCGAGGGTAGTTCATACATATTGTGGTGCGCACGAAGCGAGCAATTGATTTGAAAAAGGATTGCTTTTGCGCACACCCCTCGTTACAGAGTTTCGGTTTGGAAGATAGTTCCAAACTTGGCATTTTCACAAAATGTAGAGCAGTAAAGGTTCTTGACACTGCCCAAATTTTAGCAAAATCTGTTTGTGGTTCTCGAGATATTGAAAAATTTGTGGTAGCCGGTCTATCGTTTGGCGAATTCGAAGGAATGCTACACATAGAATGATGGAGGGAGGCCGGTAAAGCCGGCCCATAATTCGGCTGAGCCAAACCAATGCAACAGCTGGCCTATGGAAGGAGGCCGAAAAAGCCAGCCTAACTATTGGCAAAGCCAAACGAGTGCTACACAGGGTCAATGGAGACATCTTTTGGCAGAGCCAAACGAAAAGCGGCGAAGTTCGGCGAAGTTATAAAGCTTTTTTAGACGCAGAGAGGTTTTGAATAAAATTATTCTTATCATAGTGCTCACTAGCAATATCAATCTCCATTACCAGATTCGTTGAGCTTTTTGTTAGATCTGAACGTGCTATCTGGAATTGGACGGCGAAGCCGGCCACCGAACCGGCGAAGCCGGTTTGCCCGCGGCGCTGGGCGGCGTTAGCCGCCTGGTATATATATATATATATATATATATATATATATATATATATATATATATATATATATATATATATATATATATATATATATATATATATATATATATATATATATATATATATATATATATATATATATATATATATATATATATATATATATATATATATATATATATATATATATATATATATATATATATATAGTATATATATATATGTGTGTATGTGTGTGTGTGTGTGTGTGTGTGTGTGTGTGTGTGTGTGTGTGTGTGTGTGTGTGTGTGTGTGTGTGTGTGTGTGTGTGTGTGTGTGTGTGCAAGCCTGAAATGGAAATCCAACTCTGAATGCCAATAATAAATGGAAATTAGCCAAGAATTGGATCTGTGTGGAACACGCTTTTCAATATTTCTTTCAACATTTTGGAAATCACTACTTTTTTCTATTGAAAAGTTTGCAGTACATATCTTTTACAAGGCAATATCAGAAAATGTAGTATGTACTAACGTCGGCGTGGATCCTGAGGAGACATTGCGTTCACTATTGAGGGTTGGCGCAAACTCGGTGCCATATGCTACAACATAGGTGCATCGAGTTTGCGCCAACCTCCAATGGGGAGTCTTTGCAAAGTCTCATTAGAATCCATACTGATGTAATATGGCTGGCATGGTTTCGACTCAGTGGTAGTCAGTCAGTGCATCGATAATCTTACCAGCAATGCTGCCAGTTAGCAATTTCTGGAAGGGTGTCCGTTGCGGTGCTCTGAACATCTCAGCATCTGACTGTTCAAATCGGGAATAATATGACATACTGTGCTTATGTGGGTCAAATTCCAGTCCGCAATTGCGTCTCGACAAGCTTTGCGGCCGCACGCGCTCGAGTCAATCGAGTTTTTAGTTCCAAACCCAACTCGATATGGCTTTTCTATACAGTTTTCTTCAATTTTGTTTAGTTTCCAGTTTCTAAAACCTACCTAGAGTCAACAGATCGGCAGCTGTAGCGCTGGAAACTCTTCCCCTCCTAATGCGCGCGGAAGCGTGTCGAGACGCAATTGCGGACCGGAATTTGACCCAGATAAGCACAGTATCCTTCGTGAAATCGGTAATCCTAGTACCTCAGGCATTCAGGAGTGCTGAGACGCGCCCTGAACACCCGCCGGCGGCTCTTCACCACTAATTTTCCGGCCTGGCACGCACCCCATATTCAAAATTTGCCACATATGCAATAATTAAAATTATACTTCATTCGCTGGTAGTGTATTGATACCAAAACTAGTAAAATGCTCATTTTATTAGGTTTATTATTGAAAAAGCGTTCTTTATTAGGTTTATTGAAGCGCTACAAATGAAAATCGTTCTTCGAAAAAAAAACAGCCATGATCGTTACTCAGAACAAAACAACCAATATCGTGATACAAAACGATGTTTAAAGACTACACAAAATACTTTTGCCTTTGAACATCAAAACATACGAGGAAAAAGCATGAGTAGATTTTTTACATTGGTATCTAATACTATTGAACTCAATTCAACTTCACACAATCCGAAGAAATGATACTGTGTACGAGAGACCGGAAGGTAAGAGCACGCATTCTGGAGGCAAAAAAATGAAATTAAGTGGAGCGGTCGACTATGGTTGACTATCAACCCGCAGGCAGACAAAACCGCCATAAGGTAACAACACAGTCCAATAACAACAACAAGAACTATAATGAAAACACTTCAAAACATTTGATTTAAAAAAACAGTGGATGATAACCGCACCAGAAAGAGAGCTCAAGTAGATGCCAAGAACTGAGACTGGTTTTTTTCTACAAGCTTGCTAAACGTGTCTGACTGAAAAAAATAGAACGTTGCTCAAAGCGATTCCGATTGAGCAATGCTGGTACCTCAGCAGAAACCGGTTCAAAAACAGATCTTGAAATGAACCAGCCTCAGTTCTCCTCATCACTTGAGTATTCCACGAATTGGTAGGGGTACGTTCTGGCAGTGCCTCGCTTGTCGGAAGCTTGGTTTGAAGCATCTATGGCCACGCGGACATCTCCATCGTCGATATCTTGATATGTCGGACGTGCGGCGGTCTGCCCTATGTGTAGATAAAATGAAGAATTTATTCATTTAAGATTCAACTAGGGAATAACTACTGTGCTTATCTGGGCCGAATTCCGGTCCGCGATCACGTCTCGACGCGCTTTGCGGCGCACGCTCCCGAGTCGGCGAGCTTCCAGCGCCGCAGCCGTTGATCTGTTCACTCTGGGTGGGTTTTGGAAACTGAAAACTAAGAAAAATCGTGGAAAATTGTATAAAAAAGCCACATTCCGTCGTCTTTGACGCTGGAAACCAGACTGACTCCAGCGCGTGCGGCCGCAAAGCGCATCGAGACGCGATTGAGGACCGGAATTAGGCCCAGAGAAGCACAGTACTTGGACGAAGCGAAAATTTCAAATATTTTGGTTTTTCGTCTTGATATCAGAAGGTACTGAACTCGTTTCTGTATTCAAGAATCACTTTAGAGAACAAAGCTCCCTCGACCCCTCGATTCATGAGAGAGTGACACCATTCCATGAAACTGAAACCATTGCTTATTCCAAAGTTATTCGAATTTTGGAATAATGGTTAATTGCAATTATATCAATGACCAGAAATCTGCTCTGTCATGAATTGTGGGAGCGTAAACCCTAGATCAACTTGAGGGAACAGGGAAAGTTAGAAAAAATCCTGAGGCTGCTTCGAAAATTCAATTATCTGATTATTCGAATATTCGAAGTGTCCACGTATCATACACACCAGGGCTGTGCGTTATAACGTTAACGTGTTAACGCATTAACGTGTCAACGCGGTTTTTTTAAGAAAAATTAACTATTAACGCTTAACGAAAAAGTCCTAAAATCACGTTAATTAGAGTTCGTTAACTGCAGAGGAATTATGGCACTGATTGACCTGCTTTAATAGCAGATACAAAATGGGGGCTGCGCACGTCGCGTCGGCTTGCGGCGTGGTCAATTTTCGGCTGCTCTGAGATATATCGCTGACCTCAATGCGTCCCATTCCATTGACCATCTATTTAGTTATTTCTTCCCAATATCGAAAAATTCGAACTCGTGTTTCAAAAAGGAAATGTGAGGCTAGATCTACCTTTCTACGGTTGAGTAAGCTATCAAATGAGGGTTGGGAGCGGGGATTGAGGGCCACACACTTTCTAACAAGCGGCTTACGCTCTGTATGTAATGGAGTGCACCAGTGCACCACGTGGCGCATACTCCACAAGAAGCGCTACTCACTCAGACAAACCATCGTTCCGAGCGGTACCGGAGAGCTACTCGAGCGGCGGTGCCTCTCCGCTCCGAGCGAAAATTAGCCATCTACTCGGGCCACAGCAGCCGCTCTCTGGGCCACAGCAGTATCGCTCGGAGCGATCTTCGGTCCCAACTGGCACTGCGATGGCTCTTCGGGCGAATCACCGTTGCTTCCTTGATGGCTTTCCTTCGTTTATTTACTCGTTTCTGCTTATCTATTTCGCTCTCTTTCTTCTTCCATCTTCTACCAGTCCTCCTTTTCTTCCTCTCCTCTTTCCTCATTTTCCCCCCTCCTTGCTTTGGCCTCGAGAAACAAACTCTTTCCTATCTAGCGCTGCCTTCCACTTGGTTTAAAGTCTGTTTGTTTGCGAAATATATGCTATAATTCAGAGGTAATCTTCGGTACTGTCTTTGAGTGCTTGTATTTACTTTGATGTAAACCACCAAACCTGCCATAGTTGACAGAATATCTAAGCCACCTCAGAACTAGATGATTGCGTTTGCGAAAATTTTTCAACGGAACGGAATTAATGATTTTTAGCTGGTTTTGTGATTTTGCAGCTTCGGTCTTTTCTGACTTATTCGAAAAGTTTAGGCCTTGAAGCTCCAAAGTTAAGTATAATGTCTAAGTCTTTAATCAATGATATTTTTCAACAATTATCGATCTTTTTTTATATTGGATTCTCGCCTTTTTCATCGATTTTCAAATTAACGATCAATAATTGCCGGAAAAATACTATAGATTAGGAACTTAGCGGTTATAATGTCGGCATGAGTCTTAGCGATACTTTGCGTTCCTCGTTGAAGGTTTTCGCGAACTCGGTGCCATAAGTTATAGCATAGGTGCACCGAGTTTGCGCCATCCCTCAATGAGGAACGCAAATTATCCCTAGGATCCATACCGACGTCATAACTGCTACTCAGACGTTTGCCGTTGTCTACAGGACGTCGAACCGCCCAGAACGAGTCACCGCTGGCGAACAGGCAGCTCTACGCGGGGCCGTCCCGGTGTGCTGTTGAGCAGGTGGCGACGGGCTGTTAAACAGCCTAACGACCAGAAATCCCGCCGAGTGCTACAAATCGACCCAGAGCGAGTTGTTGTCCACAGGACGTCGATTCGGGATGTCTACGGCTGGGCAGGTGGATGGGCTGTTCTACAGAACTCGCAAAGAGGAGCGGTGGCAGCGTCCATCAATAGATTATCACGAAGATTGTGCAGTCCGAGTTCTCATTTTTGGTTATGTAAGATTCGCAATCCGTTTTTTTATGATGCTGTAGACTTCTGTAGTAATTTTTCTCATTTTTTGGTTATGTGAGATCTGTGGTTCGTTTTTTAATAACGTCTTTCCGTGGAAGGGGTGTTGATGACCTACAGGCTATAAAACGGCGGAATTCACATGGTTCCTACGCGTGTTGGTGCGCAGCGGAGGTTAGACACAGTGAGAGAGCGGAGGGCAGACGGAGGGCCAGGCGTTGCGCGCGCCGATCGCGCCTCGAATGATGTGAATTACGACGTTTCATAGAGGGTACCGAGAGGCGCACCTCGCGGAGTTCCCGTGGTGGACCCGAAGGATTCCGTGGTTTACGGTGCTTTCGGCAACCGCCTTCGTAGGCAGATTCCGGTTTTTTCTATCCGTTTATGTGTGTCATTTGCGTCGTTTTTAGATGTTTGACAGGAATCTCTTATCATTCGGTGGTATTTATTTACCCTGATTCCCATCCATGTTGTCAATACAGGAGGAGAGGTAAATGTAACTACAAGGAATAATCTCGTGCCGTCTTTGGCGTTTTGGAGGTATTGTGGTTATACGGGGTAATTCCGCAATTGCGAAACACGCGCGAAAAGCGAAAACCGCGCCCAAGGCTCGTGATTCGATCCTCATATTGTGTTAATAAATCTAAGGATCGAATGACGAGGCATGTTGATCGAATCCTCACCGCGGGTGTGGCTATGGAGCAGTTCGGCTGGCACATACGCCGCGCGCGACGGAAAAACACAGCGCGCGTTTTCGTCCTTAGGACGCGTTAACCTGGGCTCGCTAAAAAAACTGGTTGGCGCTCGATGAACGCGCCCCAAGGACGCGAGCAGCGTTTCTCTGTCGCATGCGGCGCGTGTGCCAGCCGAACTGCTCCAATGCCACACCCGCGGTGTGGATTCGATCAACATGCCAAATCACGAGCCTTAGGCGCAGTTTTCGTCTCTCGCGCGTGTTTCGCAATTACGGAATTACCCCTGTAGTAACCACTTGAGGTTGGCGCAAACTCGGTGCCATATGCTACAACGTAGGTGCACCGCGTTTGCCCCAACCTCCAAAGAGGAACGCAAAATCTCATTAGTATCCATGAAGATGTAAGTTTTTCTCTAGAAAATTTGGTTGAGAGGGTCTCATTTCTCTGTTCCGGTTAGATCGAGCCTCATTATCAAGGTTCTTCAGGCGATAAACTCTCTTTCGATTGGTGACGTCATAAGGAGGCTGATGCTTCACTGGGATGGTAATATCAGGTCTACAGGATGTTGATAGGATGTGAACGCGGAATCGGGGATGGAGACCCTCCCCCGATGGGATGTCTACAGCAAGAGCGTTTCCGCGAATAGGCTGTCTACGGCACCATGGGGGGGGGGCGACGGACAGTTCTCGAGGGGCGATCCCTGCTCTTTCTGGATGTCTACAGGGAGCATTGCGTGAGGTGACATCTCATCCGTGTCCTGAAGACAACGGTGAACGTCTGAGTAGGTTCCTAATCGATAGTATTTTTCGTCAATTATCGCTCCAGCCGCAAAGCGGCTGGTGAGACTTGGTTTGATCGTCATTTCAAAAATCAATGAAAAAGGTGAGAACTCAATAAAAAAAAACGATTGATAATTGTCGGAAAATATTATTGATTAAAGACTTAGACATTATACTTAACTTTGGAGCTTCAAGACCTAAACTGCTCGGATAAGTCAGAATAGGCCGAAGCTGCAAAATCACAAAATCAGCGAGAAATCATTAATTACGCTCCATCGAAAATTTTTGCAAACGCCATAATCTAGTTCTAAGTGATTCAGATATTCTGTCAACTACGGCAGGTTTGGGGGTTTACCTCAACATAAATAGAAGCACTCAAAGAGGTGCGAAACTTGTTGGGGGGGGGCGCCCATAGGTCAAGTGAGGAACGAATGATACCGCTCTGAGACATCTGTCTACTTCCATGGAGATTCCAGGGAATCATAAGTGATAACGTTATCACATATGTGATACCGAAACAAATTTTCATAAATGAATGAATCTTTTCATTACTACTGATAAATCCTTGGCTCCCTCCCCCAACTAGTTTTGCACCCTCAGAGATACACAGTAGTGAAGATTACCACTGCATTACAGCAAATATTTCGCAAATGAGAAAGCTTTGGCACCAGTGGAAGGTAGCGTTAGATAGAAACAGTAAACGAGTAGACAGGAATCTGGCGCATGAAACGTGCCGAGGACGGCGCGGGGTCAGCGATGGTATTGACAATATTAGTGACAGCCGCTACTGCCGGTGCGGGGCAGTGCAGCAGTAGCATCTGCCACTAATATTATCAATATCATCATTAGCCCAATGCCTAACGCACACTGGGATTGCTCCGATTATTCGACGGGAATACGTAGATCATGTGACCCTATATGAGAAGATTACCCAATGCCAGATTGGAACATGTTGAGAACTAACATTGCGAGTAGGAAGTGTGTTGAATAACAGTACTTGATTTCGGTGTGCTGTGCGTGCCGGGTTTCTATCGAAACGTGTCCTTCTCAAAACTTGTGTGAGCGTGAATAAAACCTACAATTTAAGCGATTGGTCGAGATGGGCAAAGAACGCTCCGCATGGTCAACACGCTGCCTATTTTCCATGACGCGGCTTACGCTTCTCATGGAGGGCGACTCATTTTCCATAACGCAGAGCACGCTTCTCATGATGCGCGACTCATTTTACATGAAGCGGAGCGCGCTTCTATATAACGCGACTCGGTTTTACATGACGCCGCGCACGCTTCTTATGAAGCGTGACTCATTTTTCATGACGCGGAGCACGCTTCTCATGGTGCGCCACTCACAACTCATGATACGGAGCACGCTTCTAATAATGCGGAACCCATTTTCCATGACGTGACGCCCGGTTCTCGTTAAGAACGGCTCATTTTCCATGACGCGGAGCACGCTTCCCATGGTGCGCGACTCATATTCCATGACGCAGCGCACGCTTCTCATGGTGCGCGGCTCATATTCCATGATACGGAGCACGTTTCTAATAATGCGGAACCCATTTTCCATGACGTGACGGACGGTTCTCGTAAAGCACGACTCATTTTCCGAGACGCGGAGCAGGCTTCCCATAGTGCGCGGCTCGTTTTCCATGACGGGGCTCACGCTTTTCATGAAGCGCGGCTCATTTTTCATAACGCGGAGCACGCTTCTCATGAAGCGTTTGCCATTTGCAATGACGCGGTACACGCTCCGCACTAATGGCTACTCGTTTTCCGTGATGCTACGCAGGTTTCTTATGGAACGCTCTCTACCTCTCCACAATACTGCACGCACCACTACCCCACCCACATTTTGCAACGCGGAGATTAGGTCACGGAGGATAAGGAAGGAGGATAGCTGAAGCTTTCGAAAGCGTAAGTACTGCAATTGGCAAAGGATTTCCATGCTGGGTCCGTGATTGCAGTGTACAAAGTGACGGTCTGGCTAACACTGCTCGCACTGCTGTGGCCCCGAGAGCGACCGGACAGAGGCCGAGGGGCGAACTGGCACCGGACAGGGACCGCGGTGCCAGTTGGCCCCGCGGCCGCTGTCCGGGCGATGCCGTCATAAATGGGAGGAGCCGGTCCCGCTCTTAGCGATGATTTGCCTGAGCAGTTTCTACCACGCGTCGCACGTTCTACATAAAGCGCTACTGACTTTTTAGTACGCGACGCACGCCTATTTTTCACAACGCCCTGACGCCATCTGAGTACTCATTCACTTTCCACGACGTCCTGACGTCGTCACCTGAAGCCCCACCCATTTTCCACTACATCATGATGACGTCATAAGGAGCCCTACCCATCCTTCACGACGTCCTGACGACGTTATCTGGAGTCCTAGCTACATATTTCACACGAGGCCGTGCCTACGGCTTCTGGAGCCCAACTGCTTTCCACGAAGTCCTGCTGACGTCACTAGAAGGCGTATGTTATTTTTCTGGGACCTCTGGTGATTTATGGATTTTAGTTGTGGTCGAGTAATGTTTTGAAAATTTTTAACGAAGTGCAAAATTAACGTGTTAACGCGGTTTTTTTTCTCGAAAATTAATGATTAACGCTTAACGAAAAAAAATTCTCATTAACGCACACCCCTGATACACACGTGCACAACAATTACACACAGAGAGAGAGAGAGCGAGAGAGCGAGCGAGAGAGAGAGAGTAAAGCAAATATAGTTAGAAGAATCACGAACACATTGAAAAGTTGGGAAAGGTTTCTCATCAGCGAAACACACGAACTTATCCGGGAAAGGTGAAATGGTATGGTTATCGACGAGAAATCGATCAGTTGCGAAAGACGCGTTTCCATAAACAATTTGAGTAGCTTTCATGCGTCTAAGGCCGGGATCATACTTCCCGCGACCGACGACGGCGACAGTGCATATTAGGCATATCGATTTTCGGTCGATACTGATGATAAACATTGCGTCGCGTCGCTCGTCGCTGGAAGTTTGATTCCGGCCTAAACGGTATGTTACTTGCATCTATGTGGTCTCTTTCGAAAGACGTACTTACCATACACGCCCCCACGAATGTTACTTTCATCTTTCAAGCCTGCAAGTAACAAGAAGTAACGTTTTCGACCCGTTAAAGACGCATGTATCTCGGAATCGGGCTGATTAGACGCAACAGGCTAGTTGGAAAGTTGTGGGTAGGTCAGGACGATAATTCCTGCGACCGCGATATCGTATATCAGGGCCGGTAGCGATCTCCGAATGTGGTGACTTTAAATAGGCAGCCAACCTGAGGTCGGTAACGCCTAGATGCCTCCTATGATTCCCATCTTGGAACGAGAATTATTCTCGAAGATTAGCGTTGAATGCCAAACTCTCAGTAGCCGACGTATCTGAACCTGCACCGCACCGATCCATGCGACGGATGCCCAACACAGCGCCTTAGACCACTAGGCCGCGTGCACACATGTGAGGGGCCATTTTTTCCTACATACACTCCCTGCACAGTTCTTCGTATCCATTGCAACTTTGATCGGATTAGCGGTCGTAAATATGGGTTTCGAGAACATGCACGTGTGTCTATCTTTCAAATATAACAATTTCAGCATTGAATGATGAGATTCTAGAATTTTCCGCGGAAATCATCAAGGCGACAGAATGTTAGATTTAAAGGGCGATTTTGAGATTTTCTAGTAAGATGGCCACTTATCACCGATACCACGATGCGCGATACTTTGTATACTCTGTTTATCTTGAATTGCACAAAACACGGTCCTCCAATAGTCGTGGGTGGCCAAGTGACGGCATTGACGAATCGATTGCTCTGCACACCGGGTGCACACCCGGGTCTGCCGAAAACGCGTCGTGGACGTACACTGCGGTACTAGCGGGCCAATTAGAGGACTATTGGCGGACCGTGTTTTGTGTAATTCAAGATAAACAGAGTATAATAGGATTGTCGAGGAGGCGATCATGTGTTTTTCTTTCACAAGGGAAGCCAAAAAAGTTCAAAAGATTTTTTTTCAAACTTATGGACTAATTTTTCCTCAGTCTGTTTCGCACTTCCCAGTTCACATAGAGAATCGTGAAATTGTTCCTAGAAGAGGAAAACGAAGTTTGGACAAAAACCGTACTCAGTTGAACAATTATACAGAATTTAGTAACTAGCACACGCGGATCACGTGAATTTAATGCCTTTTCTCGTGAACGAAAGAATTTCACAGCCATCGTTTTCAGATGGCTATCTTGGCAAACCTGTTTTTATACTCTGTTTATCTTGAATTGCACAAAACACGGGCCGCCAATAGTCCTCCAATTGGCCCGCTACTACCGTAGTGTACGTCCACGACGCGTTCTCGGCAAACCCGGGTGTGCACCCGGTGGGCAGAGCGATCGATTCGTCAATGCCGCCACTCGGCCACCCACCCTGCCACTGTGCCATCGTGTCTGCCGAGAACGCGTCGTGGACGTACACTGCGGTACTAGCGGGCCAATTAGAGGACTATTGTCGGACCGTATTTCATGCTATTCAAGATAACAGAGTATACTTGTAGTGAGCGATTATGGATAAAAAAGTCGGAAATTGGTTGAATATGGCCAAAACGACTTCTATGATATTCAAATTGAGCTCAGAATAGTAGTAAAGCATGGGCATTCTATGAAGGAGGCGTCTTCACGACAGCTACGTTTACTTTGAAGAAAATGTCCCGCTAATTTTTGCCAGAAAACATCGAATCATCAGTTGAACCTTCGAACGTTTCGCCTGCCATTCCTATCAGCTGGCAGCGGAGCTGGATGGCTGCCAGGCGGCAGGTGCAATATTCCTTGGCCTCCTAGACAGCGAGAATGGCCGCTCTGCTGTATTGGGATTATAAGTGCTCAGCGGACTGGTCGGTCCGCAAGCGCTCCGCTACCCTCTCTCGGGGCGCAATTTCCTCAAGAAGACACCACCCTTGGACGTGCACCACCCCTCGTCCGCGGTATCCAGCGAACCTCTCATCGCATTGCGCTCTATTTCTCTTTCCTTTGCGGCAGTGAGCGAAGTCACCACCCGTCTCTTGCAATCAGCTACCTCGCAAAAGAACGCTCACTGCTGCCAGGTGGCTGACTACAACGGTCATTAAATTGGGCGCCGCGTGTGCATTTCTATGCAGGCATGTTCACATCGATAGCCAATTAGTGACTGACACCTTCACCACGATGTGACGGCCGGTAGCTGCCACCTTCCGGGGGGAATGCTACTGACCCAGGCATGTCCTTCCTCGGTCGGTACGGGTGAGATAGGAATTATGTCTACTCGCTGGCCGTGGGCAGTATGGTCCCAGGCCAAGAGAGAAAGTGGTGTAGATAGCTGTGTTTGAGCATAATCGTCTCGGACTTGTTAGAGGATGTATTTGATATTTATGATTATATAACAGTATATTTGATCTGCTAACGCCCAATTCAGACAACTTCAACCACAGCGACGACAACTACCTCAGGGATAGGAAACAGAACCGGAATCACTATCACCACAACACATGTTACAACTGTGGAATCAAGTAGGTTTCCGATTCAACTCTAGTATTGCATATAATATCACTAAGTAACACTTCTCCCAAAATAGCTACCACGACAGCTCAGAGCTCCTCAACAATGAAGGCAGAGCGCTCGAGTGGTCGTCCTACTGCCAGGAAAACTATTATAGAGAGGTATAGTTTTTCTGTTTTTCAGAGTTTTGGAGACTCACCTATTGCGAGAATCTGTGACTGTTCCAGTCGAGGTCGTGGACTTCTCAGTGTGAGAGTAGTGGGTATAAAAACTTACGTACCTCCCTTTCAGGATGACCATAACAGCTCCTTCTACAACTGATTTACCATTTGAGCTTATGGTGTATGGGAACAGATCTAAACCGTTTTTCGACAGAAGAAAAGGTATGTGCATTGCAAAACATTGAAAGAACATTACTGGTTATTTCGAAGATACAGTACAAGCTCGGGATAAATTTTGATATTGCAATACCCACCCTAAGTTTTGGCAAAAAGGCAAAAAAAAACGAAGAAAATCGCTTTTTTCGTCTATTGATCATAACTCGCTTCAGAGTAGATAATTTTCGAACTTGAAGACATTCTTGGAATCAGCATCGAGTCCTCTTGCTTTTTGATCAGTACGTGGCTTACTCTCAAACAAGGCATATGGGGTCTACTCAACCATTCGAGTGGGTGAAAAGTGGGTCAGTATGAGCTGCTGAAATGTGTGACTGGGTCTTCTCTAGTTTATTCGAATTTTTGATTTAGTTTTTCTCATTTTACAAATTTTATTTTTTTACACTTTTGCTTTTTTGAGAATTTAATCTCTCTTTTTCTCTAGGTATTATTTATTTGCTATTCATTTAGTTATTCCCTTGGATTTTTTAGTTCTCAACTGTTTTGGTTTTTCTAGTTGTTTTTAATATTCATTTTATATACTTTATTTTATTTTTGGTACGAATTTCCACTATAATTTTAATACTTAAATATTTCAGTTTGATTCATATAACTATCTCTTTATCTGAAAATGGTTTCGACAACAACGATAAATTATTATTTGGATATGAATAGTTTCACCTGTGTCTTCACACAAACAACTCATGACAGTAAAAATCTCAATGTAGGAGGAGCTTCGAGTTTTAATTGCTTGTGTCACTACTGGGAATTTCTTGAAGTGATCAATTTCAGAATCCGAAAATACCATTCGCACACCTGATCTCTAAATTAAATTAATATCAAGTTTGTGGAGAAAAGTTATTTTTGAAGTAGTTATGACATGTTCCGCCCTTCCAAGAAGTTGAAATTCTTCAGAATCTATGAAACTTCGACCTGAAAAACATCACCAATCAATTCTTGTTGTATTGTTAACTTCGAAACTGTCTCTGTGCCTGGGAAACAGTGAAGACTTTTCTTTAATTTCGCCTAGTCTTAGAAGAACTTCGTTCTGACGATGGTTCCCCTTCGGCTTCCCCGCCTCGACGATCTAGCGCACTCCTTGCTCGGAAACAGTCCCCCGAAGTGGACTGAATTCGCTCAGAAGGAATGGACTGGAGAGTCGGACCACCCAGCGTCCAGCGCGCGCGGCCGCGGCGCGTCACAGCATTGATTAATCTCGTAAGCAAAAGTTCTGGCTAAACCACTTGACGGCTCGTCGTTGAATGTGAATGTAAATCATTAAAGGCACAGTTCAACCTCAGATGTAATTTTTGATGTTTTGGTCCGGGCGCTGACTATAGCAACACTGCCAAGCGCAAGCTCTCAATTCGCTCAAATAAGCGAGAAAAAGCAAGGAGAAAATCGACCACGCCCCTTGAAAGAAGAAATGGGCAACGCCCACTGGCAGGTTTCCGACCTCAATAGGGAAGAGACGCGCTAATGATTTTATTCAAAATCTATGTTCTTCCTTTTATTTTCGGTCTGGCTTTATATTCTGACCTGCTTCAGAATGATTGCTGCGAATAACGAAAAAATACAGGCTTGAGATAACTCGTCCACGGACTTCTACCAGTTCAAATTCAAAATTTTTAAGGAGTCGTAACTCAGTTTGTAGTGAGTTCTGAGCGATTCTGGAGACACCATTGTAATGTGATCAGCGTGAAATTTTCTCCAAAATAGGCAGAAAACCGAAAAAATTGGTTCTGAGCTTGGACTGTGGCTCTAAATACAAGGAATAAGATCCGAATATGAAATTTTCTTAGTTTTTCCGGTTTTTCCAACACAGATTTATCGGAATGTGAGGAAAACTCTTTGTGTTATCTGTGCTGTGGCGGAAAAAGGCGCCTTACAGTATCTCTTTGAATATTCGTGCCATCGTTCAGTGAATCCTTGGTCGTGGACCACAAAGCGGCCAGCGCGTGCGGCCGCGCATCGATTAATCTCCTAGGCAAAAGGTCGTGTTCAACCGAATAACAGTGACCTCCCGATCTTTAACAAAAAAAAACATCCAGGACAGGACCAGATGAATGCCACCGTAATCCTACATGTCTGCGTAGATTCTAACCATGCCACTCACTAGAGACGTTACTTTACTTCGGCGTCACATCCACCTGCTTACTCCGGAAGCTCCGCACCAGTCACTTTCCAGCGACCACCGTCTACCGCTCATGCAGTCGCGGGCATCTATGGCTGGTTGACTGGCACAACATTGACGTTCAGGCTACCACCGTCGCGCGCCAGAGCGTCGATATCCCGAGCATTTTCAACTGTGATAAGCACAAACACGTCACACTCCAGTGCAACGTATTCATTGGAAACAGTATGGACACCGCAGCAAGCTGCCACGAAAACTCCGCCAGGTAAGAGACATTACCACGAAAAATCCGGCAGTTATGAATCATGCCGAAACCTCCGCCGATCAGCCATATCGGATCAATTTTATTGGGAAAGAGGCGTTTTAACCTGCCACCGACCCCCGCGACTACCTGAGTAGGAGATTTACGCAGGCCGCTTCGTGGTCCGCGACCAAGGATTCACTCACCGATGGCACGGAATTTCAAGAGGGTACTGCTAGGGGTCAAACCACCGCAACTGCACAGATAACACATAGAGTTTTCCTCATATTCCGATAAATCCGTTTTTTTTTATTAAGACGATCCGAAAAACAAAGAAAGTTCCATATTCCGACCCTATTCCTCGTATTTAATGATGTATATCCACATTTGACGACGAGCGGTCAACTGGTGGAGCCAGACGTTCTGCTTAGGAGATTATTCAATGCAGTGACGAGCCGCGTCACCGCATTGATTAATCTCGCTGGCTGTTGGGTGGTCCGACTCTCCAGTCCATCCCTGGTGAGCGAACTCAATCCACTTCGGGGGATTTCCGGGCGAGGAGTGCGCCAGATCGTCGAGAGAAAAGGAGGGAGATAGAGTGGATGGAGTGGAAAAAAGGGCATGCCGAAGGGGGACCATCGTCAGAACGAAGTTCTTCTAAGACTAGGCAAGATTAAAGAAAAGTCTTCACTGTTTCCCAGGCACAGAGACAGTTTCGAAGTTTGCAATACAACAGGAATTGATTGGTGATGTTCTTCAGGTTGAAGTTTCATAGATTCTGAAAAATTTCAACATCTTGGAAGAGCGAAATATGTCATAACTATTTCGAAAAATGATGAAAACAATTCAGAAATCAAGGCGGCGAATAGTAATTTCGGATTCTAAAAATAATCGCTCCAACAAAAATCCGGTATTGACACAAACAATTGAAACTCGAACTTCCTCCTACATTGAAGACGCTAGAGATTTTTACTGCTATGAATTGTTTGTGTGAAGACACAGGTGAAACGATTCATATCCGAATATTAATTTATCGCTGTTATCGAAATCATTTTTTTAGACAAAACCATAGTTATGTGAATCAACTTGAAACATGTAACAATTCAAATTATAGTGAAAATTCGTATGAAGAACTGAATACAGTAATTAAAAATGACTTATAAAAACAGCTAGAAAAACCAAAATAACTAAGAGCCAAATTATTTAAACAAATAGCTAATTGAATAGCTAATAAATATCAATAAAATGTTTCAAAAATCAAAATAATGAAAAAATTGTAAAATAAACAAACTTAATAAAAAATCAAATAAACTAGAGTAGACTCAGTTACACATTTCAGCAGCTATTATTGACCTACTTTTCACCCACTCGATTGTGTCAACCCTATATGCCTTGTTGGAGAGTAAGCCATGTTTTGATCAAAAGGAAAGAGGGCTCAATGCTGATTCCAAAAATGTCTTCGAGTTTTAAACTTGTCTAATTTGAAGCGAGTTATGATTAAAAGACGAAAAAATCGATTTTCCTCGTTTTTTTCGTCTTTTTGCCAGAACTTAGGGTGGGTGTTAAAGTGCCCAGCCACTTTGTATGTATAGCAAACATGCCAAACGCGAAATCTCAGTTGGCTCGAATGAGCGAGGAAAAAGTCGACCACGTCTCCACGAAAGGAAAAATGGGCGTGCCTACATAGTCCCCCTAGGTCGTCCGTATCCTCACCTAGAACGTTCAGAAGCCTGCATAGGCCGCACTCGACGGGATGCCGCAATGGTGCTAATTTGATTATTGAACCAACTTCGATAGGAGTGGGACAGGTAGGGACTACGGAGGACCTAGATGAGACTATCAAGGAAAATTTTTTGTTCTTGTTTCGAGTGCTTTACTAGCATATCGACTACGGATCATCATACAACCACCATGACAGCACTTTCTGTGGTCAAAATGGAGGATTTCTTAAGAGGGAGGGTTTGACGAAAATGACAGACCGTACGGGATGTGCACAAAGCATATATGTTTTCTCCCAATATTTTACGAAGTGATAGAAAAGCAGCGGCCACTGCCGGTAAAGCCGGCCTGTGCCGTTGGTCGCTTGGCTTCGTCAGAAGGTGTTGATTTTTCTACTTTTGGTACCGAGTTTTTCTATACGGTATCCAATTAAAGTAGTCTTCTCGTACAATTTAGTCTAGTGAATAGACAGGGCTGCGGACGTAGGTCGTCGCAGGCGATCCCACCCAGCTGATGGTGACGCGATCCCCCGCGCGGGTCGTCGCAGTGATCGTGCCCCATCCATTCAATAGAAACTTGACAACTTGTATATCGATTTTGCCATGTTACCGTTACTGTTACTCAACAGGTGTAATAATCTCTGAATCAACAAAGTTGTTGTGTGACTTCAACAACGAGTTTGCCTGTCAATGGGGTGCAGAAGCCGGTAAATGGGCTATCATAGATCAAGGTACGAATCTGTCCTAGTAAAAGATATTAAATAGTAGTTTATAGCGGACTCATATCACTCCATTGAGAGAAAAACAATTTTTTCATGCGCTATCCCTTCACTCGAGGAATCGGTGACGGACCCATCATTGCTGCCTTCTTACCCGGCAGTACTGGCCCTGCAAGGAACGTCGATGCTAGCGAGTGATCCTCTACAATGCCAAACTGGACCTGGGAAGGTATGAAAAATACAGATTCACTTATTGGGATCATACCTGACTGTAAAATGGAGTTTAAAAAAGGGTCATTCAATGGTTGTGGGGGAGGTGAAAAGGACGAATTTCAGGCTTCGAAATTCCCCCAAATGCACCTGGGTAGAATGAAAAAGACGCAGAGGTGACCGTTCCGGTTCTCACGATTTCAACATTTTCGGTTCAAGCTTTGACGAGAGGATACTTGGGGCGCTTAGAACGAAGATACGGTTCATTATTAGTTTCCCCAGAGATTACTGTAGGTCACGGTAGTTAGAATGTCATTTGGCTACCGTATCTTACGATAATCGTTCAAAAAAGTGAGATCAGGTCTCGTGTTCACCTTCAGCGCCCCTAATAACCTCTCTTGGCAATGTTTTGACTGAAAATTTTGAAATGAATGCAATCTAAGAGAGTAACTTTTTTGCTCTTTTTGATCTACCCAGGGCCATTTAGGGAAATTTGAAAACATAAGATTGTTTCTTTTCGCCTTCCCCACAGCACCCATTGGACCGTATTTCGAATCTCCATTTTGTCTCAAGCACTTCCTTACCTAGTGGAGCTGTGAAAGACGTATTTTTCAAATCCCGGATTGTGAAAGTCAAAATGTGTCGTGATCAGTGTGCATATCTGTTGATGTAGACGCCGGCAAATACGAATCTAGTTTTGCATTTGAATACTGCCCAAGAGGACTTACGAAGGAAGCTTTCAGGCCCTCGTCACATTTGGGCGATAGTTTGGGCGAAAAAGACGCAAAAACGCGTTTTTTGGACTCTTTTTTCATAACTCTGTTCAACGTGGTCCATTCTGGAATCTGAGATGTTTGGAATCAGCATTAAGAGCTATTTCTTTTTGGCCCTCACAAGTTTTACTCTGCAAAAAGGCTCATAGGCGTAACACAATCAATCGAGTGCGCGAAACGCGAAGATGGAATCGGGGTCGGAGAATTGGATGTGTTTATGTAATCATTGTGTATATTCTAGTAAAACATTCTGAAGGGATTTTGACTTAATTATTAAGATATAAATTTCAATTTCTCCCATTTTCAAGTATCCATATTTCGGTCACTTACCGGGTCACGTTCTCGGCACAAACGGTACCAATCAACCTGAGACTCGGTCACCTTTTTTGTGATCCTCTCCCGAATTAGCACTACAACAGCTCAATCCGGGGAACTCGATTTCTCCCTACCTTTAGATGTGTCAAAACTGTTTTTTCTCGCCTTTTTGACGGCCCGGAAGACCCAACAAACGTCCTTCTTTGAGGCGCGAAACATCCGAGGTTACAAGTAATCTTAGTGACTTCTGTTCAAGTGAGACAGGGGCCTAAGAGCGTTAAACGCAACTGTGAAACCGAGTGACACTGTCAGCTTCTTTCGGCCTTCAACAGTGCGTTTCGTTGTTCAGGAACATCTCAATGCCTACCGGTACAGTCTTCTGGTGTAACGCTGTGCGCTTTCACTATCATGAGCATATTCAGGGTGTTCAAAAAACTATATACCCGAGTTTTCGGGATTTCATCTTCCCAAGACTTTTTACAAAGACTTTTGATTTTTACTTTAACTCTTTTGATTTTAGACCGTTTCTATGATTATGAACATTTTGAATAAACACTCATTAGAAGCAAAGCTCAACCTCAGGGACGAGATTTGAATTTACCACATATTTGTGAAGTAGACTCTCCGTATATTAAACTTACCAAGTGCGAGCTCTCAATTCCCCCGGATTAGGGGGAGGCCACTTCCGCGCTCCCACAGCAGTAAGCCACTTTGCCACGCCTCCTTTGACAGTATCTTGAGCCCAAGAGAGGCAACATGAGTAGCACCGCTTTTCCCTTCATTCTCAGCCTCTTCTTTATTCAGACCCGCTCTCGCACATCGATTGCGCGTAATAGAAGTTACAAGCCTTGGACAACTTGTCCACCAGGCTTCCGCCGCTCAACTTTGGGCAATTTTTGAAGGGCCATAGCTCCGTTTCCTGGGGTTTATGTACGATTGCGGAGGTACCATTGGAGTCACCATGGAACTGTTTTCAAGATAGGTAAAAAACAGAAAAACAATTCTGAGGTTAGGCTGTGTCTTTAAAGGCAGCAGACACGCTCAAAAAAAAAGTTTTTGAGATAAATGCGCTTCTGGGGTCGTATTGCCCCTAGAAGAACGCCGCGCTGTAGGAAGCGTCAAACACCAATCAGAACTACTAAATTCGAGCAATGCAATTCGAAAAAATTTGTCAACACCGAATACTGTTCGTCTCAATATGCCATCACCATCTAAAGATGGCAGCCTACCTCAGCTACCTCGTGTCTAGATGCCATCGAGGGCTGCCAACTCGGAGCGACCTATCTCACAGCACGAACTTCTTTGCAAAAATCTGGGGTGGTAGTAATCTTGTCTTTTAACACGAGACAACCACGCGCTCTTGACCGTTGGTTGACCATGAATCAGCCACAGCTTAGCCGCGGACTAACCACATCTGTAACAAGGATCAACTCGTTTTTCAAATGTAAAGTAAGCGTTACTTGTAGAAACGCCACCACTACACAGTAAGTCATGTGAAAAGCGATGAACGCATCCGCATTCTCTTTTAAACCTTTAACTCGTAACAGTTCGCTGAGGTTTTTGTAGACCACTGAAACGGTTCGATCTCATCGATCATTATAATTGCAGGACAACATAGGGAGAGTTTATAATTGGAGGAAACAATGGAGTTTGCTCGATTTCAAGGCAATAAATCGAAAAAAGAATGGCAATTTGTAAATTTTCTTGGAGCTGCTAATACGTACTATACTATCTGTACAAGACATGATTAAAAAACACCAACCAAGGCTAAACTGCATTTCCTCATTCAATCTTATTTTATAAAGAACAAATTGGTAATGCATTAACCATGCTTACTTTGGTAGCCCTTGTTTCTACATAGAGCGAGAAAAAAAAATTATAAAAGTGTGCGTTTTCGAGAAATCAAAGCTAGAAAAAGAGTAGTGATGACCGCTCACAAAAAGTCCTCCATAGGACTTTTTGCGTGACCGTTCTTCGTCTCTCCACTGCAGGATTATTTCTCACCGTCTGCCAAGGAATCTTCAGCCCGTGGTTCGCTGTATTCACCGCAGAGTGCAATTGCATTCGAAAACCGCTCAATGACTACGCAATTTGTTCATTTCAAAACAGGAGCAGCAGTTTCTAAGCCAAATTTTTCGCCTTCCCCCACTTCCAATCTTGAGAGCGAGTCCTTATTGTTCGTATTGCTTGAGAATAAACCTCTCTCATATCATGTTTGCTCCCAAAGGAGCTGACGATCTGCTACCCAATGACCGCGCGATAGCCACCCGCTTAGCGGCGGTCAACTCGTGGCAAACATGCAGATTACTACCACCCCTGGAGGTCGTTGGTGTCGAACCACAACCACTGTGCTGCGTTGTCAGTGCGCGCAGCAACTGGGCCATGCACTGCTTGTGGGCTGAGGCATCATTCACATTGTTAGCGGTGTTCTGTCATGAAATGTAGTTAAACATACGGAGAATCCTTCAAAATTTGATCGTTATAGTAGATCTGCGGCCCATTCCATCCTTCTTGAATCTATCACGAATCACGAGTATTACCTTCGTTACACCACGAATCACGAGTATTTTCTTAGTTACACAGTTTCAACACTTTCACAGGAGCTAAGTTTCTGAATTCCTATACATATACTTTTATATTATTTTTCTCGTGCATTTCAAACATTTTTCCTGCGGTAAAATGCTCCAGGTTTTTTACAAACCTTATCCAAACGTTTTATTCGCTGGAAAAAAGTCTAACTTTACTTCGCTCAAAACCCGAATTATTTTCCAGTGTATGTGAGTTTATTCGAACTTGTCTTCTTCACCAATATTCGGAAACTACAGGAAGGGAATCACCCTTCCTGATATCTAAACTCGTTGAATGTACGAATTTATTTAGCTTTTTCTCTGGCTCATGATTTTCTCCTTGAGTGGATTCCCGAACAAGAGAGGTATAAAGGAAACATCCTTGCCATTTTGCTTAAAGGCAGTGTTCACGATGAAAATTGTTTTTCTGTTTTCCCGCTTATCTTGAAAACGGCCCCACGCTGATTCCAATGATGTCTCTGAAATCGTACAAGACCTTCTGGGAATGGAGTTATGGCCCCTCGAAAATTGAGCTAGGGAAAATGGTGGACGAATTGTCCGAGGCTTGTAACTTGCGTCTTTTGCAGCCGATCTATGCGAGCTGACCTGAGTAAAGAGAGAAGCTGAGAATGAAGGGAAGAACGGGGCTAATGATTGGAAATCATCGCTCGTCTCACGATCTTAAGCATTCATTTGTTTACGTCGGTGGGCGTGTGATGCGCTTTTGAGGTTTGCCTTGCGCTCGAAATGGCAACTTCGGGCTCTTTTGGAGCTTTTCCTGGCTCGTTTTCAAGCGTTCTTTCGACGTCAACGTTACATTGTGCCCCTCCACTACCCATTCCTAGTGGAAACTGAAACACATTTTTTATCGTGAACACTGCCTTTAAAAATGCATTTGTGTGTAACCAAAGATTTTGTTCCCTCAGTATCATTCCATTCCAATAGAAGTGGTACTCTACTGTAATTCAAGTTTGCTTATGAGAAGGACTTTTTCACAGAAAAATGTGTTCGATGCTTCTACTCGTTGGAAAAAACCGAGATGAAGTTTACTATTCATAGAAGTTTTTCTGATCTCTTACATTTGATTTTTTTTACTGCCTTCGCATGGTTGTGGCGGGAATTTTTCCCCTCCTGTTCGAGTCCTCGTTACCTTCTCATTTCTCGCTAGCCTCAATTAATCCAATCACTCCTTCGCCTTCCCGCTAGGTTGATATTTTCAAGTTGATTTAATCCATATATTGCATGTATGGGGTTGTATGGTCCGCGTGGATCCCGAAGAGACTTTGCGTTTCCCACTGGAGGTTGGCGCAAACTTGGTGCATCTAACATCGGCGTGTATCCTGAAGAGACTTTGCGTTCCATATTGGAGGTTGGCGCAAACTCGGCGCACCTATGTTATAGCATATAGCACCGAGTTTGCGCCAACCTTCAACAGTAAACACGAAGTCTCTTTGGGATCCATGCCAACGTTATTTTATAGCAAATGGCACCGAGTTTGGGCCAACTTTCAACAGTGGACGCGAAGTCTCTTTCGCATCCACGCCGATGTTACATGTAATATAAAGTGTAAGATACTTGAGACGTTCAAGTATATTACTTTTATATCGCATGTAACCTACACCTATATTGCATGTAACATACACTCATATGTATGACACGTATGTAACATACACTTATATTCCGAGAAAACCTAAAAAGGCAGCAGCGACTGTTTATCCATACGTGTTCCATCTGATTGTTTTGCCAGTAGAAATGCTATACGAGTTTCAACAAGTTTCAACTTATCAACTTCCCACGTATTCAAAGCTATAAACGATGTGGATAAACGGTCGCTGCTGCCTATTTAGGAGGCCCCCTTATACTTTATGTAACCTAATTTGAGCTGCAAGTTGAAGCTCGATGCTTTAGGGGTTCGAGCTGCAAGTTCCAGGCTACTGCTCCAGGACCGAAACAGCAAGTTCTATGCTCTCTTGGATATCCCGGAGCTCGAAGCTCACTGTTTCATAACTGAAGCAGCAAGCATGGATCTCACAGCTCCATACAAGAACCAGTGGGTTAAGGCTTGCTTCAAAAATATTGCATGTCGCTCCCTCGAATCCTCCCCACGACTAGAACGAATCTTGGGGAGGGAGAGATCAACGACCGCCAGGGCGAGTGACCACCTTGTCGAATGTCAACCCAATGGACCTGCGCTCGCCGTCAAGGTATGAGGCGGCCCGTATGCTGTGCAGGTTCGCAGACGGTGTTCAGCATGGGCCCTCAGTTACTGGAGATATTTGAATTATGTTACACTTAACTACATGTAATTTACTTGAGTAGGGATAATTCACATGTAACTTACATTGAAGGTGATGTATTACAAGTATATTGTAATCGTCCCTCATGTTACAAGTATTATGTTTTCACCATCGAAAACATATTACGTGCGACGTTTGACCTGCGAGCGAGAGACCGATATATTACATGAAACATATGATTTCCGTTTTCGGTTTAGTCTGACGCGTGGACCAGACAGCTGGCCGTGAGGCTTTGGCGGCCTCACTGGAGAATGGAGTTTCGATTCGCGCGGGTTGATCTACCGTTGCAGCCCCTGCATTAATCAGACTAAAATTATTAAGGGAATTCTACATCGCTCGAGATAATTTGCTAGTAAAATACATTGGCCAATTTATATTACACGTATATTAATTTAGGCCTTTTATATTACATGTAATATAGTAAAAAGCCGGCTGCCGTCGCTTTGCGGCCAGCCCCTTTTTATGGGCCCAGAACACTTTCTGCCTCTTGGTACCACTTATAACCAAATACACGCTCTAGGCGTCCTACACAACAAACACCAACCGGTGAATCTTTTTATGTACGAAGGCAACTTAGGCATCAACGGTGGATCACTACGGTCGAAAGTGGAGCGTCGATGGAGCATTATGGTTGGGAACTCCCCTTTTGGGGCGAGCTCCCGGTCGTGCTCTGTCTCGGCTCCCTGATGGCTCATCTTGGTCGACTTTTATCCCATTGCCAGCTCATCTCGTTCCCATCATATCTCCAGCCGATCTGTAAATAGAGACGAGGAGAGAACTGACATTCCTGAGATAAGGCGCCTAGGCTGATCTAAAGGAATTTATGACTAATCCTACAATAATTCTAAACTAATGCTAATCTTCAAATATAAAATATTCCTCACCTTTCTACATCTCCCCCTTTTACCTAAAGCGCCTTTCATAGTTTGCCGGCCGACGTCGGCCGACTTATTACCGAATTTGACAAGTCAAGATAGATAAGATGGATAGGATAGGGTAGATAGATATTCCACATTCGATAACGACTCGTTCGACGTCGGTCGGGCAACTGTGAAAGGGCCTTAAGTCCGACCTCGGACTTATTATCGAGCGTCGTCCGTCTGCTGGCGAGTGAAAAAATCGACGTCTACAATGAGGTTGTGAGTGTCGCACCACGTGACGACGTTCTTCCACGTTGGCAGCGCATGGAGGGATGAGACCATACCTGTAATAAACAGACCCTCGCGGGCCCTTGAAAGGGCGACATTTAATCGCTTGTGGTCTGTGAAGAACGACATGTTGGTGCCACTTCCAGGTGATGTCAGAGTACTACAAAGTTTGAAGATCGTCCTCTCTGTTCCCTGAGCGCTGTCCACAGTACTCATCTTGACCTCTAGCTCGTGTAGGGTCTCGGCGCAGAGATGTTTTTGGTCCCTGTACAGGCAAATGACCGAAATATCCTGCGCCTTGAACCCTTCGCTGAGCAAGGTTTTTACGAGGCTTAGGACAGCCTCGGCTTCCTGCTGGTTGCTGTGTGAGCGGGTGGCGGACAGAGTTGAGACACTCGGTACGTCAATCAGCGCTACCGGAACTGACGGGCTTGGCATACTAACCTTTTGAAGAACCACCATCCTTGCCACGATCGGGGTACCGCACCTGAGCCGATTATCATAGAAGATCTCTGAATTCAAAGACATCATGAGCGCGTGAGGGCGGTATACCGTTTGTATCGCACAAGTAGGGGTGTTGCTACGCTTGTGGGCGATGTCCAAGGCCGACTGCAGACATAGTCTTGCCGCGTGGTCGTAGCTCAACGTACCAACGTAGGGCGGTAACTGCTTGCTATCCCCTATGAGGGTGAACGCTGCATTCCTGAACCTCGCAATGAGAGAGACCAAGATTGCTTCTGGCAGCATCGACGCCTCGTCTATGATGACGGTGTCCCATTCGGCGAAGACCTCCGCGAAGCAGCCTTTAGACTGTGTGGTGTTCAGCGCCGAAGCCACCGTGCAGAAAATGACGTTGGGGTCATATACTTCCATGAAGATCTTCACCAGTTTCTTCATGTATTTCGACATGTCACGTTCCACTGTGAGAAAATCTTTGTGCTCCTGCTTCACCGTCTTCGGGTCGCGTCCAGTGAAGGCGAAAATCCGTAGGTATTCGCGGCCGGTGCTGAAGGCGCGGAACATGTACAGTTCTTCCTCATCAAGCCGGTCTCCGTGGGTTATATGGAAGTTTTCCATCAGAGTTGCCATGTCGAACTGGGTCGATCTTGTTGTGTCCCTTATCAGTCTTTCGCTAACATAGCGTACTGGTCGAATTTGTTCGCGGCTCAACTGTGCTAGCTTTGCTACCGTCACATCGACTGCACTGTTCTGGATGGACGTGATCAGAACTCGATTGCCATTGTTGGCGGCGATCTGTGCCATTACCGCTGTGCATAGGGTCTTACCCGCACCGTAGGCACTGTCCACCACTGCGATCGGAAAACGGCCACAAAACAGGTCTACTGCCCGGGATTGGTCGCTATTTAGTGTGACCGTTCCGGATTCCGTCACCAATTGGCCGGTGCGGACGATCTTTCTTCCGACCAGCTTTACCTGTCTGGCCAGGACGGCCTCAGCACTTTACCATCCTCGCGTATTGGGACTGAAGGCTGTCGTGAGGAAGTTATCCTTGAGCAAGCTCAGCGTCGGGTTCCCTTTCTCGTCGTCTTTCTCGAGGGAAGTTGCTACCGCCAGCTGTTGATTCGGTGACCTGAGTATGTAGAATCTCCATCTGATGGGATCCCACTTCGACAGCCTCGCGACGATACTCAGGGACTTCCCATTCTGCGATGTGGTCACTATGTTACCGGTGAAACAGTCGACATCGTGAAATCCCTGAATGGATTGGCCTGAAGCCCAACCGCTTTTCTGTGAAACTGAAATTACGAAGGACACCAGTGCCGGGTAGCTGTCGATATATCCCGGTGACCAGACCACTGAGTACATGTTCTTATCCATGGCTTCCCTCAAAGCTGCGGCAATAACCCCGTACGTAGTGCTGTACATACTATTCAGGAACTCCATGTATTTGACTGGTTCCGCGTTGAGCTTCGCAAAGTTGCGGTATTTGTCGTGCAGACGCGTCATGAAGTCCTTTGGGGCCTTTTCTACGTCATGTGGAGGACGCGGGCTGGGCTGTATGTGGAATACATCAGCCATATGGGACCGCAGTTCAATCCGTGCTTCTGGTGATGCGTACATGCAACAGAATACCATGTATGACAGCTGTGAGGGGCGGAATGGTGCCACAATAAAATCGCATTTCCTCAATTGAAGAAATTCTTGCTTGTTGACAACCCTCTGCCTTGAGATGGGGACTATCTCCCCCGAGCAATTCATGTATACCTTGACCGTAACGTCGCGTTTGCCGAAGGTCACATCTGTCACGTAGCCTAGCGTCTGCGGTATCAATCTGTAGCGTACAAATGCGAAACGGCACGCACGCCATATTGTGGTACTTCCGGGATCGTAAGCCTTGTTCAGATTAGCTTGGGCTGCCATATCTGACTCGGCGAACTTGGAAGTGGCAACTAGGGAATAAACCCATACCAGATTACCTATCATGACCCGGAAAAGGTTGTAACCCTTTTTGTTGGTTTTCACACTAATGGCGAACTGGTCAAGCATAATTATGCGTAGATCAACACGATCGGGTAGGGCAACCTGGACGTGGACTGCTTCTAGTTTCACGCCATTCCCAAAAGGGGCTTTTACTCTGTAGAGGACTGGGTAGGTCTCATTGTCTAGCACGAGCCCATCTACTGGCTCCAGTGTTGCGTCACCGGTTTCCGCTTCGGGTATTGCTGGGAGGACCCAGTTTTGTTCGCGCATCTCCAAAAATTGTATTCAAGTTATTTGCTTGACGGAAAGACTCGATTGTTACTGAACTGACCGCATCGAGTATCCTCGGCTTATTGCTCGAAGATGGGTTGTTTGGGTCAGCTTTCACAAACAATCCCTTAGAGAGACCTGAGTACCCAGCGGGTGTTAGCACTTCAAAATCGTCTGCCGGAAGTTCCGAACTGTAGTATGGCAAAACGATAGGGGCGGGTTTAGGAGAAAATAGATGTCTCCAAGGATGCCTGGTGAACGAGTGCATGTCCCTGTTGCTTCCCGGCGTTTTGTGAATCCCTTGCGACTCCATATATTATGCCGCCGTGATTAGTGGCCCCTCATCCCACGAAGTAGATCGTGAGTTACTTGGCCGCTGGTTCAGCGACTGCGAGGATACTAGAACGGCTAACGAGTTTGTGTCGCTCCCACTGTCGCATGAGACTCTGGCTCTTTTGGCCACTGGGTTGTTAGCTAGCTCTACCGCGGGAGCATTCACATTTAGCTTGGGGTGTGCGCTCTTTTCTGATTCGGCCGCTGTCCCGCTGGAAGCCGGTTGTGGCCAGCCTATAACCCGGAAAGGTTTGTTGTAACTTCCGCTGTTCGGGGAAACCTGCCGGATTGTTTTGGCAAAAGTGATATGTGTGCCGAGTCCTTCGGACGAGGCGACAAGGCGTGTAGGCTTGGATGGTGACTCCTGGAGATCAATTCCCTCCGAGGAGGCGACGTGATCTGGATTGGATGAAGACGTAGTTATGGTGCCGAGTCCCTCCGGGGAGGCGACAAGGCGGTCAGACTCGGAAGTCTGGGAATCGGGTTCCTCCTGAGGGGAGACACGATTCGAAGGTGTTAAATTAGTACTTATGGTACCGAGTCCCTCCGAAGAGGCGACAAGGCTGGATGGCGAGTCGTCCACCTCCATAGGACCTTCTGCGACTCGCCATCCAGCCTTGTCGCCTGAGTGTGTCGGGCTCGTTTGTTGTTGGACCTGGAATATCGGGTTGGAGTGAGGAGGAAGAACAAGGTGTGTTCGCAAGGTAACCTGAGGTACTTGCGATTCAAATCTCAAATTCGAGTAGTATATGAGGCTGTACTTATCGTTGAAATGCCGGGTAAATCTAACATGCTTACATCTCACCCGGAAACGATTTCTTACAAATCGCTACGTGGCGGACATCAAACACTTATTTATCCAGGTAAGGTCCAGCGAAAAAAAATGTATTATGTGTACATACCCAAGCGCTTGATAGGCGTCGACAAGTTACAATTCTTTTGTTGATTCGTTATTTTTGGTTCAAGGAAGCCAAGGAAAAAAAAAGAAAGAAAGAAAATGGGTTAATGATTTGGAACATTCCCAGAGTGTATCAGAGGGGGACTCTTCATAAATGGTAAATAATGTGATTCAACATGACTGGTTTTCCAAAAAAAAGCGAGTTTTTTTTATGCATTCATTGTTTTGATAATCGGTGTTTTATTTTTGTCTCAATGTTCTATTCCTAACTAAAATTTTCCTAATAATGTTATAAGGCGAGCTTTTTTGCTGCTCTTGCAAAGGTGGACGTAAATTGTTACGAGGCAGTTAAGAGGTTACAAAGTTGTGTGCGGAGGAAGAGGAACAGGGTTTCGAATAATAAGCAGTCGCGGTTTAAATATAATTTCGGATTCAAGCAAGGTAATTGCAGCTAAGACAAGAATCTTTGCAATAGAAATTAGTCTGATTCGCTGTTTTACAGTTGAGAAAAAAAGGAACTTATGCTAAGGGTATTACTGAAGCGGAAAAGAAGAGGAGAATAGATCAGAGGAAGAGAGAAAAAGTACTATATCCTCAAAAAAAATTTTTTTTAACTGCGACTTCCTCATACTTAGGACTCGTAGGTAAGCCCAGACCGCCATTTTTTAGTGAGGGATATGATCAACCCTTTTCTCTTTTCGTTCCCGGGGTCAAGCACTCCCGCAACAGGTCCACGGAAACGTCGCTCACTGTCGCTTCGCGGCGGATAACGCCGCTCGTGGTGAGCCCACTGCAAGAAAACGTCGCGCGGCGAGTTCCAGGCAAGGAACGTCGCGCGCGGCGAGTCCAAAACAAGGGACGTCGCGCGCGGCGACACCGCGGTGCTCGTTCGGCGGTATCCCCGTACATTTGAAGAAATTTGGGTCGTTTCACTAGGCGAATCCGTCAGTGTCTCAAGTCGAACCGAATGCGTAGTGAAGATCGCAGTGTGACGCAGGGACGCAGTGAATGCGCGTTTAAATGTAATTCGTTCGTGAAGTGAAGCTAAACCCATTGTCTTGTTGGCTTGTTCAGTTTGCAATTCGATGAGTGCGTATCCTCGCAAATGACCCGTGCTAACTAAGATAGAGCATACCTACGCTGAAAAACTCGTGCAGTTGTGATGTTTTAAGGCTCTATGTCTTTAAATTGGCTATTTGGACAGATATCCACAAATATTTCAACCGAAAAAAGGATGCTAACAACAAAAGAAAAGCAACTGAGGATCTGAGGGGAAAAATAGAGTAAAAAAAACGAACGAAGAAAGGAAAAAAACATAACAAATCGAAATGAGACATACCTTCACTCTGGCGTGGCACTTGGCCTAGGGGCTCCTCGTTTGGAATGACTTCCATTTTATTCATATTGTATGATCAATGTAAGTAGTTAGGGGGCTTTTCTCCAAGTTCTAAAAGAGACCGAGAGTTAGTCAATTATGAACAGGTGAATGGGGGCGAGAGCAATTGAAAGAGAAAACAGTGGTATTTCCCGAAATTTATGAGAGAGGCGGCATACTGAATGTGAATGAATGTGAGTTCGGAGGTTAAAATGTAGAATGAAGGCTATAGAGTGAGGCTTATGACAGGAAAGGGGTCACAAGCTGCTGTGGCGCGAGCGAAGATTGTAGTTGTGCGAGGGTGATGGGCGGGTTAGGCTCGATGGTGATGGTACTGTGGCCGTCTGGTAAGGCATCGGATTGCTTTCCCGATCGGCGTCGTCAGCTTCTCCGATGGCATCTCGTGATGAGAGGTCAGATTCCTCCTCGAGAAAAGGCGGCAAAGTGGAAGCCGGACCGGTGGGAAAGAAGAAACGCTTTATCTGATTCAATTGAACTTTTCTCGGCTGGGAACGAGGAGAAGAAATGCTCACAATTGAAGCATGTGGAAATTCTTACTCTACCACACGATATTGGCCTAACCAAGGAAGGCAGAGTTTCCTAGATAATCCAACTTTACTAGAAAAATTACGAAGCAACACTCGATCTCCAACTTGAATCGATGATGGTCTAGCATGCTGATCGTATTGAGCTTTCATGCTTTCTTTGTGCTTGCGCGCGTGCTCTGCTGCATCGTTCCACGCCAGCTGTAGCGCGGAAACGAGCTGTGCTTTGTATTCAGACGTTTCATCGAGGCTCGGAATTTCTACTCTTCTCCCAGGCTGGAGAATTCTGTCGATTACGAAAGTGGGGTCTCCTCCAAACATTAGAAAAAATGGGGTTTCATTTGTAGCTTGATTGACTGAGGTGTTGTAGCAAAATGTGACACATGGGACAAATAGGTCCCAGTCTTCGTGCTTGATATTGACAAACTTCGAGAGCATGTTTTGGAACGTTCTAAATGTGCGTTCTGTTGCTCCATTTCCCATGGAGTGGTAGGGTGTCGCAAATATTTGCTGAATTTGTAGGAGGTTGCAAAATTCTTTATAAAAATTAGATGTGAAAGTCGATGCTTGGTCCGAAACCAATTCCGTCATTGTTCCAAACTTTAAGACACATTCTACCAGAAGTGAGTGCGCCATAGTAATCGCTTTTGCATCTTTCAAGGGTGTTGAAATTACGTACCTAGTGAACCAACATATAATATTTAAAATATACTTATTTCCTCTATCTGTCGCTCTGAGAGGTCCGCACAAGTCTAGTCCTACTTTCGAAAAGACTGCTTCGCTATGTACAGGAATGAGTAATTCTTTGAAGGCGGGCCTCGGTTCTCGGCGCATTTGGCAGGCGACACACGTTTTGCACCAGCTGCCAATATCCGGATATATGGTGAACTAGTAATACTTGCGCATAATTTTGCTAAGCGTTTTCTTGAATCCCATATGTCCACCTGAAAGGGCGCTAGAGTGATGGGCTTGGAAAATCATTGATTTTAATGATTCTGGTACTAGCAGGAGATCGCGTTTGAAGGGCTTCTGCAATTTCGATATGTACAGACAACCATCTCGTTTGATAAAACATTGGTTGATTACCTCACCTGCTTTTGTTTTAATAAATTCTGAAGCAGAACTTGGAAACATACCTTTTTCGCAAAATTCGAAGATTACCCCGAGGAAACCGTCTTTTCTTTGCTCGTCAGCGAAGTCGATTTCGCTATTCTCTGTGTAAAGGACCGTATTCTGTTGTAATGGCGAGCGCTGGGGTGCAGTACAGAAAAAGCTAAACGGAAATTCTACTATATCTTTTAGATCTTCTGAGAGAGTGCCTGAATTCTCGCCATTTTCGTGTGCCCGGGAAAGGGCATCTGCAACTGAGTTTTGGTGACCACTGATGTGAACTATCTTGAGGTTATAACTCTCAAGTTCTACCATCCAGCGGGCTAAGTTGTCTTGTGTCTTGCTTTTACTGAGCAAAAACGACAACGGTTTGTGATTGCAATGCAGGACTACTTCAGCCAGGCAAATGTAGAGTTTGAATTGCCTAAGCGCGTAAACTATCGCACCTAACTCAATCTGAATCGCTGGCCATCTACGTTCTGATCTGCTCAGGCTTCTGCTACAATAAGCTATTGCATAGAACCACTTTGGAAAACCCTGCTCTTCCTGCATTAGAGCTCCTGCTTGTGCAACCGAACTCGCATCTGTGAAGATGTGAAACGGGTTGTCATAATTTGGATATCCCAGAATGGGCTTCTTGATTAGGGCGTTGCGTAGCTGATCAAAAGCTGCAAGCTGGTCTAAATTCCAGTGGACTTTTTCATCTTTACGCGTAAGCTGGTTAAGTGGGTCTGCTATTTTTGCGAAATTTGGGATAAATTTGCGAAAAAATCCGACCATACCAAGAAAGCGTTTCACCTCCTTGGCATTTTTTTGGAGCTGGGAAGGATTTCACTGCCTTGGTGTTAGCTTCGGCGGGACTGTAACTTTCTTTGTTAATGACGTGACCTAAATACGTAATCTGCTTTCTTGCGAAGCAACATTTCTTAGGTGATGCCTTTAAATTGAATCCGCGCAATTTAATTAATACTTTTCTAATTGAATTCAAGTGATTATCGAACGTCTTGTCAAAAATTAGGATATCGTCTATACAGTGCGTTCGGAAATGATAGGGACACCTCTAAAAAATGAGATTTTCAAAAAATTTCTGGGAATGGTGATGAATACTGTTCATCAATGAATTCAGCGTGATAAAAACCTCTGTTCGCAACTTCCTTGAAACCGTGCCTAAATTCATAAGATTTTTCCTTTACATTTAGAAATTTTCACCGTTCGGAAATGATAGGGACACCTTGCAAAAAATGGAATTTTTCACTTCGAACAAAATTTCCCGTTACAAGTTCACTATATGAACGCAACACGAGGACACCCAACATCTTTATTCCAATCATGGGCCGTGGTACATCGCTTACTGTTTCCGAACAAGCCCAAATACGTGCCCTCAACGCTGCCGGGCTGAGCCAACGTCTAATTGCCTCCCAGCTCGGACATTCCCCAACTGCATCAGCCAGTTCCTACGAGATCCAGACTCCTACGGCTTGGCGAAGAGTCCTGGACGCCCAAGAAAGGTCAGCGGCAGGGATGCACGGAGGATAAGCCGACTCTGCTCAAACAGTAGTCTGTCTCTCAACCAAGTGAGGGCTCAGCTGCCGCTCAATGTGTCGAAGACTACTGTTTGGAGCGTCGTAAACGCAGACGAAAACATCGTCCGCCAAGTGATGAAGAAGGCTCCATCACTCTCAGAAGCCCACAAAGTAGCTCGACTCCGGTTTGCAAGGAACAACATGGCAACAGACTGGTCAGAGGTATGGGATTCTCTAAAAACCCGATAAAATAAAAAAGATAAAGGCGACATGTTCCAGGTAATTCTCCCCGACGAAAAGAAGTTTAACCTTGATGGACCTGACGGTGCTCGATGCTACTGGAGAAATCTTCGCAAGAATCCGATGGTATTTAGTCGAAGAAATTTCGGAGGCGATTCGCTGATGTGTTGGGGAGCATTCTGCAGCGAAGGTGTTTTGGAAATCGCCTTCACTTCGTCTCGGATGGATTCGGAGGAGTATCAAGAAACATTGCGTGCGCATCTTCTGCCGTTCTTCACTGGAAACAGGCGTCAACGCTACATTTTCCAGCAAGATAACGCTGCGGTCCATGTCTCCAGATCCACAAAGGCGTGGCTTCAACAAAACCGAGTTCACGTGATGGAATGGCCCGCGAGTAGTCCTGACTGCAACCCGATGGAGAATATCTGGGGCATAATTGTGCGCCAGATTTACGCGAATAACAAGCAGTATGGGACCGTATACGAGCTAAAGGCCGCTGTACTCGAAGCCTGGAGAAATTTGGATAAAAATGTGATATCCAATTTGATCACTTCTATGCCGAATAGAATTTTTGAATTGATTTCGAACTATGGAGGTGCGATATCATATTAAATTTCATGTATGTGTCGATCCTTGTTTGATAATTTTTGTTTTTTGATAGTGTCCCTATCATTTCCGAACGACGAATAATGTGATAATTTAAAATAAAATATTACATTTTTATGCTATTGTTATAGAAACAAGTGGACATAGGTTATTTACCTTGCTGAATTCATTTATGAGCATTACCGAACGCCGCACGCAATTTAAACATAAAGACTGTGGTTTTCAGGGGTGTCCCTATCATTTCCGAACGCACTGTATACACCAGAACGTTGTTTTCTAGGCCCCCCAAAACTTTCGCCATTGTTCGTGCGAAATAGCTACTAGCGGATTTCAAGCCGAAGGGTAGGTGGGTCATTTGATAGACCTTATTTTCGGACAACACCCCGCATTTGTAGCTACTAACTTCGTCGAGCGGTAGCTGAAGGTAACCGCTCGCGAGATCCAAGGTGGTGTAAAAATTATTACCCCCTATCTTTTCCAACACGTCGTCTATACGAGGTGTAGGGTACGGATCTCGGATTGTGACTTCATTGATCGGTTTTCGCATGTCCAAACAAACTCTTAAAGAGTTGCCTTTCTTTTGGACTACCACAAGGTTATGTACCCAGTTGGTATTGGACTCCTTCATTACCCCAATTTTTATTAGCATATTTATATGCTTCTGAAGTTCGTCACGATATTTGACTGGTATCCTATATTGCCTGATTTTGGCGAGAGTATCTTTAGTAGTATAAATATGTACCTCACCAGCAGTGCAGCTCCCTATATCGTATTGGTGTCGTGAAAAATACGTCCGCAAAACTGTTTAATAGTGTCCATAACCTCCGTTTTAGATTTGCAGCAAATCACTGAATAATATTGCCAGAATTTCTAGTATTTGAATAATGACGATGGCGCAGCAGACCGTTTTAGATTTGCAGCAAATCACTGAATAATATTGCCAGAATTTCTAGTATTTGAATAATGACGATGGCGCAGCAGAATTCCAAATGCTAGGAAGAAATCAGCAGATTTCTCTGGCAAAATGCCGAGTTTGGTGACGGTCCCGAGACGATATGTTGCGACGAGCCCAGCTGCAGCGACGAAAATGGTCGGGATCATTCTTGTCGCTGCCGCAGAAACCGCGACGGGCCATCGAGAACGGCGACGGGGCCAACGAAAAACAGCGACGGGGTCAACGATTCGTGCCGCTGTCGCAAATGCATGAAAGCTCCACTTTGCGGCATTTGCCGCCGGCTGCTCAGGCAAACTGGGGATCGGAGCCCCGTTCGACAGCCGTCGGAGCGGTCGAGGACGTGGGCTTCGATAGCCAAAGTGGGCGGAGTCGTACTCCCCTGCTGCTGCTTTCGGTGCTCCTGCAGCCGCGCTTGGTGCCCCTGCTCCGACACTTCTAAGGCGCCCCTGCTGCTGCGTTCAGCACCCCTGCTCCAGCACTTTGAGGGTGCCCCCGCAACCGCGTTTGATTCTCGTGCTCCGGCACTTTTGAGGTGCCCCTGCTGCCGCCTTCGGTGCCCGCTGCCGTTTCCAGAGCTCCTCCTACGGCTCATTCAGAACTACTGCAGTTTTCGCTACCTCTGCTAATGTGGAGCAACCCCACAAAGTGGAATAAAATGATCAAAAATATTTCATAAATTTTATCTTCCTCATTGAAATGCAGACATCGATATAAACACGACATAATCGCAGACTTGACCAATTATTATAAATTTCATAAAACTAAATATGATCTAGTTGCGCAATCGCGTTCAGTCCGCAAAGCCTCATTATCACAATCGAAGAAGCGAAGCGGTTGTTTTGAGAATGATTTCTTGATTTTCATAGATAAAATTTTTCATGAACAACCGCTTCGCTTCGACGATTGTGATAATGAGGACTGAACGCAATTGCGGAACTGAAATATATATCCATTTTCGCCATTCGTCCGCTTCTTCATGATTTCTTCAAATTTGTGCATTCCCTTGATGATCTTGCGCACCTGAAGAATGCAAACTTATTGGATCGCCGCCTGGAAGTAAAAGTGAGACTTTTTTAGCAAATTCAATGTTCTGAGATTCGCTCATAGCTACTCAGGCAATGGAGAGGACCGACCGCGAACACTTGGGTATCGACCACGCGAACTGATAAACCAACCTCACCCACCAGTTTTCTTGCGTGCTGAACGGGCGATCGGGTTCTGAACGCGAGCACTTGCGTACTAAACGCGTGGGCTCTCATAAAGGCTCATTTCACGCTGACCGTCTGCATGGATGAATGCGCGCGGTCAGTACGCGTTTATGGAAGTTTGCGGGGGGTTGGTACGGAGCTTAGGCGTACAGACCGCGAGAACTATTTCGTGTGCGCGGTCAGTACTCAAATGCGCTCATTCGGTAAGACATGCAATGTTAGCCCGTCGTCAGTACGATAGTGGAACGCGATCGGTACGGACCGGGATTTTTCGCCCGCGGTCGGTCCGCCCCATCGTCTGAGTACGAAGAAGCTGTCAGACAATTTTTATCGAAAAACGAAAGATCTTTTTTGTCCAAGCATTCAAAGTCCTTCAATATCCATCATTCCTTTTCGTGAGCAGATATTCAAAACGCTTAAAGGTTTTGTGCTCAGAAATATGGTGGCGAAGTCTTGCCGTGCCACAATATGCGCGTTTCTGAACACCTTGTATCCAAGATACTCAGAGGCGTGCCATATGCTGTCAAGGGCGGTGAACGTTTTATGTTAAGGGAGGGGAAAGCGATGCCGGCGGACTCGCACTATCAAGCACTTTTAGGATGGTCAGCGAGCCGTCCGCTGACAAATACACGCACGTAACCAAACGGTGAGGAAACCGTACCCCTGCCAGACCTCTTTCAGACGGGTTTGAGGCGAAGTAAGTGCTTTCGCAGCCCGATCATGCCTTCCAGACCCGTACCATCATGCTGTATTGCCCAAACGCACAATATTGTATTGTTTCGGCCATGCCGCACCATCTGACCACTTCGGCCAGACGCGTCACGCGTCTCATTTACCATGTACCGCAGCAGAGATCGTGGGGCAGTGCCGACCGTGAGGAAGGTTATATCCTTGCCGCCACTTCTGCGGCAAGGGTATCACCCCTCTGGGAAAAAGCCGTGAGGGACCATCCCACTGTAGGCCGCTGATGGTGGTGAGGGGAAGAAATCGCCACAGCGGTCGATGCCGGCGATGAGAAATGACTCTGAGTCCCTCTCTAGAGGCTCCTACGGGTTCTAGAAGACTCTCAAGATCCTCAAAGCTACACTACAGGGCATGCTCTGAAGCACCGAGTGAGCACTCAGTAGAACGAGGTGGTTTAGGCCTCGGTAAGAGTTGGGTGTGATCTGCCGTGGCCAGCCCCGTCGATACGTATGAAAAACTTGGACGAGAAAGGTTGAAAAAAGACCTTGTGTGGCCGACGCGGTCGTTCTGTATGAAAAACTCAGGCACTCGTGGATGTTGAACACAGTGCAAAACGCTGATTTTTGTGTAGCACTGATAAAAATACCTACTCGGATAGAGCGCAGGCTATTTTTCATGACTTTCCGGTGAAACGCCTTTCACAAAAATTTTTCGTGGATGATGACCCCGTGGATGTTGACCCCTGTGAAAACATTGATTTTGGCAGAGCGCGGGATAAGGAGTTTATTTTCACGTCAAATCCGAAGAGCCGACTGAAGCACACTGTGAGATGAAAAGCCTTCTATACCAGTGTCATTGTCAATATTTTCGTCTATACTCAGGTAAAACTAGTTGTCCAGAATATTTCGAGAAGTTGCCGAGAATCGGTCGAGAATCGAGAAGTTGTTCAGAAAGTGGAGAGAAGTTGTCGAGAATTCTGGCAGAAGGGGAAGTTGTCGAGAATTTCGGAGAAGTTGTCCAGAATTCTAGAAAAGTCGAGAATTCAGGAGAAGGACATAGTTGTTGAGAACTCCGTGAGAATTCTGGACAACTTTTCCCCGAAGCGAGAAGGTGTCGAAAATTTGTCGAAAATTCAGGACACATCGAACTTGAGCAAGCTGGTTATCGTTTATAATTTATTCCACCAAACTCTTGAACATCACATTTCTATGGGAATTTCCATGTTTTCGAGTTTTGAAACACCGGTTTTACCGGAAGATTTTAAATTGAAACAACTAAATTTCAGTTTTTGCGATCCCAAGTACTGAACTTTCTTTTTATGATTTGTAACTGGAAAAATGAGATTTTAAATATCATTATTCAAAAAGTTGTTCTAGAATTATCAAAATGACGTTGAGAATTAAGAACGTTCATTCGAAAAATCTTGAGTGATTCAGTTCTGGCTTAAATATGAACCCCTTAACCTTGAAATAATTCTTTGGCATTCAAGTGGTGTACAGTGTCCTATCCCAGTTGGGTTGCTCCTTCACTGCATGGATAGGTGTGACCCGAGCCTTGTGTTGGCACATGAGCGAGGCCAGTCTTCACATCCTAGAGTATTAACAGGCACCACCACAGGTACTTACTTAGCATTCGAGATCTGCTGACCCGTTACCGTTGATGAGGCGTCCTCTACCTGAGGTCCGCCCACTCTTGGCGACTCGAACCTCGTATGCCCAACTATGCCGGCTTTTGTAATTATCGCTTATTCGTTTTTTTTCAAATATAAGATTTATTTAAGAAATTCAATCTGAGTTTTCGAGCAATTTAATTACTCGTTTTCTAACATATTCCATTCATTCGAGAGACTAAATCAACCGTATTCATTTTTTGCTTTTCTTTTTTCGAGTATTATGTTCAACAGGAGAACCGAAAGATTTGATTTTTCGAATTTTAAACCCTTTTCGGGCCACTACACTTGATTATTAAGCATGAGAAAAAGCTCAAAATATTTATGATGTGTTAGATAGATTTTCCGAATTTCCATTCCAATCGAATTCATAACGGGTATACAAATTTATTTATTCATTCGAGAAAAAAAAACTGTGAGTTCTTACTCGGATTTAGTCATTCATTCGGAAATTTGAGAAGGGCTTCATTCGGAAATTTCACCCATTCGGGAATTTCAAAAACGCATTCTTGCTTATACAAGTAGCGTAGGTCTCAACGAGGAAAGTCGAATACTGCGTGAAAATGGATACGCCTTGAATGTTGAATAGCATTAGTTGTACAATTTCGAAAAAAAAATGTCGAACAAACGAAACCTGAAAAAAACATCGTCCGAAAAAGTTTGAAACAACGAGAAAGTAAAAAAAATTCGAACTAACGAATTTCAAAAACCTTTCGAACTTTCGAATTTTTCGAAGTTTGTTAGAAAAAATTCAAAACGAACAAATCTCGGGAAATTTTCGAAATTTCGTAGGTCGAACGAAAGAATTTCGAATCTAATAGAAATTTTGATTTTTTTCGAGAGTCATTCGAATTTTTAGATTCTTTCGAATTTCATTCGAAGTTTAGGATTTTTTTTTCGATACTCCTAAGAAGTTTCGAATCTTTTTTTCAAAACCGGTCTCAACGCTTTATTTACAACGCTCGGTCAGAGAATGAATATTCCACAAGTATTCGAGTTCTACTCAAATCGCGCTCGCTCACGCTCACGACAACTCGGGGATAGGTAAAGAGGCACTCCCGGGTGGGCGTGTCTCAGTTGGGCGGGGCGACTCCGCCCTCGACGCGGACGAAATTGTCTCCTGAGTGCCTCTGAGTGTTTCACGAGCTGTTCGATTTGCTTTCGTCCTCACTGTATTCCCTATACTATCCGCGTCTAACCCACTGGACTGTAAGGGAATAGAAGCTGATCAACTGTTCTATTCATCCCCAATGGCAATCCTTCCGACAAACGCTGATCCCAAATGCATTGATTTGCTAGCTCACGAGAGTTTTCATGTTCCCATGTTAGCATGAGACTTTTCTTGACCAGCAATATGATGCTAATATCCGTTTACCCTACTTCTACAATCATCTACTGGATTCCAAAGTGGGTCTGGCTTCCACTCATTTTTTTCTTAATTTTTGTTATATTCAAAGAAACTATCCAATGAAGCCTTGGCTAATTCACACAAGATGTTCGAGTTCAAAATTTTGTTAAGACGGTGAGGCTATCTATTCTTCAATGTAGAATTTCAATTTTCAAGCTAATTCTTCTTGCTCACGAAACAAAGAGCCGATGTTGAGAATAAATCCTTAATTATTTCTTGCTTTCACTCGCTTCGTTTTTGCAACGAATTTATATGAAAATGAGTTGTTTATAGCCTCTGCATTGTTTCCTTCGTATGTATCGTATGCGAAATAATTTAAAGGCAGTGTTCACGATAGGAATCGTTTTTCTGCTTTTCTGCCTATCTTGAAGACGGTCCCATGCTGATTCCAATGATGTTTTTGGAATCGTACAAGACCTTCTAGGAACGAAGTTATAGTCCCTCAAAAATTGAGCTAAGGAAACATGGTGGACGAGTTGTCCGAGACTTGTAATTTCCGTCTTTTGCAGCCGATGTATGTCAGCTGACCTGAGTAAGGAGAGAACTTGAGAATGAAGGGAAGAACGGGGCTAATGACTGGAAATCATCGCTCATCTCATGATCTCGAGCTTTCAATTGTTCACGTTGGTGGGCGTGGAAAGTGCATCTGGGGGTGACGAGCTGACGGGTGTCCAACTTTGGGCCCGTACGGAAACCGTTCCGAGCTCATTTTTCTTAGTTTTTTCAACGTTAGGGTTGCGCTAGGCCCTGCAGCTGCCGATGTCCACCAAAAAACTTTCATGGTTTTTATCGTGGACACTGCCTTTAATGTACGGGTGAGATGATATGACCGAGTACGTGCTGAACTGGAGCTTCATTTTATTTTTTTTTCTTCTGAGGATCAGTTCAGAAACTGTCGTAGGGGAAACAAATTTTGAACTAAGTTTACTAAACAAAAATTATGTCTATTAAAATTCATTAAGGTTTGGAATGATGTCAAAAAGTGGTAATGAAATTACAACTTTATTGTTCAACACATTTTTCACATGATCAGATAGAATTTTTTATACATTACACAGCTTGATTTCAGCCCCAAAAAGAAAACAAACAGAAACAAAAATGACAAAAAAACACTTCGGCAATGAAATTCATGAATTTTTGTAATGTTGGTGTGATTTTTCATGTTTTTTTTTATTCATTGATGTCTTATGCTATTAAGTTTTCCTCCAGCAACAAAACACCTCTTTTCCCTCGTTGACTTTTTTTTGTTATTCACTGAAGAAAACAATGTCTTTTTTCCATAATTGTGTTCTCAGCCTACGTATTCAATCTAATAAACCCTCGTTGATATCAACCGTTACCTCTGCTCTGTCGACCCTGCTTCTTACATTGCCAGTGGGACTGGTTTACGATCCTGGGTCGCTTGTCTTCGAATCTGTTATGTTCATTGGCTACGCTGGGTCATTAGCGGTCGAATGGAGGAAATGTCGACCGACATGAGCCAAAATCATTAGGGTGAATGCAAAGGCTGAGAATATATGTGAGTAAATCAAAATAGACATCATTGCCCTGGCTAAATGACTACAAAAGCGATTAGATTTTGAGGTAGAAACTCAATCCAAATTAAGGCTGAAAAAAGCGAAGCACGCTTCTTTGTTTAAAAAAATACAATTGAAAAATATTTTTTAAAAAATTGGTAAAAAGAATCGACACTTGTTCCTCTTGTGCACTTTTTTATGCGTTCGTCGGACTATCATTTTTATTGCGAGAATAAACACAAAACGATATGAATTAATGCAAGAATTTTTTTAATCAAAAAAAGTCATTTTAGTCCTCGTTAGAATCGGATACCTTCTTCAAGGTATACCTAGTGAAAATGTAAAAAAAAAACCTGGAAAAAATATGGGATGGCGAAACTAGTACGAACTCTGTATCATGTGAATGTTCACCTACGTTTTTGTTCGATTTTTTTTGTTTTTGCAAATTTTGTATTTGGGTCGAGAATCATAGACAGTTTTTATAGCAGCTTTTTGAGACACTTCAGGAACTGATCCGATCAAGCAGAGGTTTGAAAAATAGATCCGAGTTCTCATTTTCTTCATTTCACTAAACTTCTTCAAATTAATCATAGGTATGTGATCTGTAGAAATGCTACAGCACTTACCCGACTTTTCAAAATCTAATCCTAGTCTTATTTTTTATTGGTGACTAAAAATGCTAACAACGGATTAGTAAACACTCGAATAATCTAGGGAATTCCCTGAGAAGGTTTCAACAATATAGGATATACCTATGACCTTTTCGGTAAGGGTCATAATACTTGGTGATTAAAAATTCTTCCATAGATGGCATGATAGCGGAACATCTGGATTTTTTTTCCGGTTGAAGGCATGAAAATCAGATGAATTGAAGGGATTAAAAACACTATCTTGTTTCGAGAAAGCCTTGGATGTTTATAAACATATAGGAAATCTAGGAAAAACAAAGTGGGAAGCTAGGGCGATGCCTGTTTTTTTTAATTGATTCTGGAGCCACCGCCAATTTTTCAAATTATAATGTTAATATTCGACAAAAGAAATTTATGGCTAAGTGCCAGGCGGCGTAATCGAAAATGAAAAGATTTAAAGCATAGAACAACATTAAAGGTTACCACATGGCGCGAATAGGGATTATATCTTGATTCATTAACTATTTCTATGTTTAGGTGAAATGAGAAGAGAAGGAAACCAGATAAAAAGATTCACCTTTTCGTAAATCACCACCGCGGAATTGAAAATGCAATGTATAATAGCATCATATTGCTGGTCAAGAGAGGTTTCATGTCAGCATGGGAACATGAAAACCCTCGTGAGTTAGCAAATCAATGCATTTGGGATCAAGAATTGTTATCGAGTTGAATAGATCAATTCCTTAGCTTCTAGTACCTTACAGTTCAGTGGAATACAGGCGAATAGTGTAGAAATACAGTGAGGATGTAATCAAATCGAGGCATCGCGGAAGAAGCACTTCGGAGACAATCTCGTCCACGCCAAGGGCGGAGTCGCCCCGCCCAACCGGGCCACGCCCTCCCGAGGGTGCGCCTTTGTGCGCACCCCGACAACTCGGCCCGAGGAATAAAGAAACAGCGTAACCTAGGGTTCGAGAAGGGTTTTCAAAGTCGAACGATTTTTCAAAAAAAAACAATCGAAAAATCAGATCTCGAACGAATGAAAATCGAGAAAGAAATTCTTTTGACGAAATTCCGAACGAACGAAATTGGAAAAAAAATCGTTCGACAAAATTTCAAGGTCGAAACTGAGAGAATAATTACTGCTGCTGAAATTAGTGCTTACAAATTTATTTAAAAAAACTGACGCTTTTGATTCATTTAAGTCCTATAGATGTAGTGAGATATTTCCTTTCTGAATCATGCCGTTTCTTTAGATATACATGTGCTCATATATATTCTTTTTCTTATTTACTTATTTTGTTTTAAATTGCTTGCTTGCGAAAATGTGACGGACTCTCGAGAGGAGAAATGAGGCGAAAAGCAGCTGTGGAGAATAAAACGAAAATTTGTCGAGAATAAGACGAGGAGTTGTCGAGAATGAGTCGAAGATTTGCCTAGAATTAGGCGAAAAGTTGTCCTGAATTCGTACGAATTCTGGACAACTTCTCGCTGGATTCTCGACAACTTTTTTTCGCCTGAGCACATGACAACGTCCTTGACATGGCAGGACGTTATCATTAATAGAAGAAAATATTGACAATGAAACTGGTTTTAAAGGCTTCTCATCTCACAGTGTGCTTCAGGCGGCTCTTCAGAATCGGACGGGGAAGGTGGCCTCGAGTCACTTTCCAGAAGATCGACCCGATGCCGAAGGATAATTCTTGTTACGGAGGAAATCTTTCCACGGCTCGGGAAGGAGTAGGTGGTACCCAACTGTGGGGCCATTTACCGCGGTCCGCAGTCGCCCAGGCATGAAGCAGCTGCTCGCCTACTACAGTTCATACCGTGCCCACTGCAGCCACTACCGCGGGCGACAAAACCTTCGAATTTCGGTCTCCACGGCCATTATCTCACTGGCGACGCCGGCTTCTCAACGGGGCGTGGAGCGGGTTTATGTTTGAGGGAGTGGTAGGTATGTCCACAACAGTTTTCGGGTGCGCAGATGTGAGTGCTAGCATTATCATTGAATGACTGTTCATATTTATGAACCACAGTATCTTTTTTTTCTGAGCTGGGAACGGATGTATGGACAAGAACAAGCGGCTGAAAGGTGCATAATTTGCATGGTCACAAAGAATTAACAACTGGAATTAATGTAAAAGTTGGTAATCTGGGATCTCAAAAGTTTGTGTTTTTCGAGTTATTGCAAAATAAAAAAATCGTGAATAACAATACTGAATGCTCAAGAATTTGTCGCACATCTAGAAGAAAAACCGTACCGTTTAGAATAGCGATGGTGACGCGCCTCATCCGTACCACTTTCAGCAGGTGTTGTGCTCTTCCAACCCACAAAACCTTCCAGCGGTAGTTATACTTGACAAACCAGCAATTTCTTGAGAAAAAAAAACTGTAGAAAGCTACATAGACGCTGACTATCATTCGGAACCTAACATGACGGACGACTCACCCTCACTCTGATTTCATTCCAGTGCAAAGTTAAGCGTTCCCACCCACATTGAAGTTGCACGGCTTCTTAATGTTTGCGCCGTCAAATTCGCTGTCGCTACACTTTGTCTAGCACCTGAGAACACATTTCTTTAATTGGGCTGAGTAGCGCAGCGCAACCCAAAACTGAAATAAGTGCTGTTGAACAGGATGAAGGGACTAGGCGAAGCAACTTCTTCCTCATTTAACATGTATTAGGTCTACGACTGGGTTTCACGGTTTTGTCGTAACTCTTAAAGGCAGTGTCCACGATAAAATTAGTCTCCGAGTTTTCACCGGAAATCGAAAGATTCGAGCCCTATTTAACTAGAAACGTTGAAAAAACGGCTAAGAGCGAGGACGAACGAGCCCTATACGGCCCTAATTTGAGGGTTCCGCTCACGCTACGCCCACTCCTTCAACGGCTACCGATAAAGTTGTCCAACTTAAAATTTCAGTTTGAGAAGGTAATCGATCATCAAATGGGGTAAGTTTATTTGAGCGGAGTGGACTATAGCCCCCTGAATGTATGCTGTTTCCTTAAAATGGGTTTTCCACATATTTACGGATCAGGGGCGGTTGAAAGGAATGGGCGTTGCGTGCGCGGAACACTCAAGTTTAGGGCCGTATAGGACTCTTCTGTGCTTGTTCCAAGCCGATTTCTCAACATTACTGGTGAAGTTGTACTCGGACTTCTCAATTTCCGGTGAAAACTCGAAGACTTGTTTTATCGTGGATACAACCTTTAAGCCTCTTTAAGAAGGCTGTCATAGTCGGCCGATCGGCTGTTGCCATTCCGGTCGGCAAGCATCTTCATTATACTTAGGCAAAGCTGGTGAAATTTTTGAATTTCGAATTTTCAAATGAGATCGAAAACCGTTTTTTTCGAATTTCCAAATAGATTTGTGGAAATTTTTTTATACTTTTCGGATTGATTTCCTCGAATTTACAAATGATAGCTTCGATATTAAAACCATGTTTGAGCTGTTATTTGCTGTGGCTATCACTGTGTAGAAATATTCATCGGTTACACGTGCTCTTAATCTCAAGCCATTTTAACCAGGGGCGGCGTGCACGGTCGCGGTGGGTTAGGTTCGGGTTAGGCAGGGTTTGGAGCGTCGGCGCTTTTGATGATAGCGGCGCGAGGGCTTAAAGGGGTTAGTCTAGCACTGAAAAATCTTTCCCTCGCAAACCCTACCTAGGAGGGTGGGGCAGCCGAAACCCCGTTGAGATACCCACTATTGATTATCTCCAGCACTCGCACAGCAATCATGGAACGCGCCGACGCCCCAAACCCTGCCTAACCCCAACCTAACCCGCCGCGTACGTGCATGCCGCCCCGGAATGGCTGCAGAATCTGTCACTGGAGCTGGATTTGTCGGAACTGGTTAAGAGAGCTCACCAAAATGCTAGCACAAAATGCTTTGCTTAAGACGAGACTTGGCCACCACTATCCCTTTCTGGGGAAGCGCCTTATCGCACCCAAGCGCCGAAACCCTAGCGCCGCTCTCAAGATTTACCACTATGCCACGGTGCGGTCTAGGCAAATTCGCTGTCGCTCAGAAAATACAGAAATGGACCTATATTCGCTAAACACAACCCATAATAGCCTCTCAAAGCAGATATTCTCAGAGTAGTCATTATAGATTAGCGAGCTCAAACGCTTCCGCTCGTTTTTCAAGTAACTGTTTCTCTGGAGAGGGTTTCGGAAGCTATAACCCTGGTACTGTCTATATCTGGCCGATAGCTACATAATAAATGCGAAAAAGAGAGAAAAACGGTTTGCATTGGCTGGCCGTTCAATCCATTCTCCTATCTCACCGATGCATCATGTTGTATAGTAGAGCAGATACGGTGACGCAATATCTCACACGATCCAAGCGTATCGGAACCTCAACTCGGGCGTGGGGTGAACAGGTCAAGATGGTGCTTTAATAGAGCATGTTTTCAAAGTTTGATGAAAAAAAGAACTTCTTATGAAATTATGATTGTGCACTTCGATTATTCGAATTTCAAAAATTGTAATATGCTCTTCAAAATATTCGAATTTCGAATATCATTCGAAAGTCTGTTTTTGAAATAATGGAATTTGGAATACTATTCGAAAAAATGTTTTCAAAATATTCGTATTTCAAATATTATTCGAAACCGCTTTTTATGAGGTATTCGATTTTCGAATATTATTCGAAAGCCCATTTCCAAAAATTCGAACTTCGAATATTATTCGAAAACCGAAAATTTTGAATGATTCGAAATTCGAAAAATCATTCGAATAACTTTCGAATAATACAATTCAGTCTGAAGTATAATCTACACCATGCAATTCGTTTCAAAAATCCACCTGTAGTGGCCGGGCTGACAAGGGAAATATACAAAGCGTAGGTCGGATCTGCGGAAACGATTTGTATTGCCAGTGTCCCTTGAGCATCTATAGTTAAACTTTGAAGTACCCCGCCTCGAGCAACTGGTTCCAAAAAAAATCGAGCGTTTTTAAAGTTCCGCGAAAAGGTTTGCGATACCCATCAAAAAATTTTTGGGATGTTTTGAAAAGAGTTTCGGATTCTGCTCAAAACTCGTATGTAGGGGTAGCCTAGGGTGCAGAAAACGACCCTAGGGTCTGCTTGTCAAAATTTAGAGGTTTACTCTAGGTTACGATATGTAATATGCAATTCAGGAGGTTAGACATATCTTAAGAGCTCGAAAATCGGCAAAAGGACAACTTATCCGTATTCACCTCTCCAAATAACCCCCGCATACAAATTTTGATCAAACTACCGTATACCCACCGTAATACATCGTAATCTGTAGAAAATTGGAATAGGGACCTCACAAGGGACGACCCCCCGGGGGAGGAGACGTCTTGAAAAAAGTTCTTCTCAGTATCTCATAGGTCGCTTTAGTTTAGAAACACTTTCAGGCCTTTGAAAACGACAATTCGCTCGAAACGTCAGGCCACAAATAAACCAGTTCTACCAGATAACAAACCTGTACGGCAAAGCAAAATCAAGTACGCTCTTCTGAGAGTTGTGGGGTATGGATAGAGTAACAATGATCTATGTTCGGTTTTTCCTAAGGGCCTTCCGATGATCCAGAAAAAAAAGAAAAAAATCGTTTGAAACTACTTGTAACCTCCTACTCGGAGCAACTGGAGCGAGTTCATATGCTTGGCACACATTTAGTTACAATAAAATTGCCCTATACAAGGTTTGAAGGTTTGATTCTGGCCCATTCGTGAGATATAAGCAGTTTCCGAGCTCACTGTGCATTCCATTCCTCGTATCACTTGATTGATGTTGCTATAGCGGCTGTGCAAGAATGGTCGAGAGGATAACGATTGGTAATGCTAAACTACGATGGGATTCAGGCATGTGCGAAAAACTTCGAAACCGAAAAAACCGAAAAACGAAAAATTTTCGGTTTTGAATTCGAAAAATTCCGAAAAAAACCGAAAAATTTTTTGTCTTTTGAAACATTTTATTTTCGTAATTGCATATTTTGGACTGGAAAAACAAGGCAACGTAATCGAAGTGCTTTGAATAATGACAGAATTATGTTTTCTTGGTGACACAAAAGCATACCCAATCAGCGTATCAATGTAAGGAATTTTACCCTTGTTGCAGCGTCGAATCCTGGCAAAATTTTAGCGCTGAACACCTTCTTAAATTCTTGTGGTGAACTTCTTGTTTTAAAACTGCGGTGGTTCTCTGAACGATCACATCCACGTTTTTTCACGTTTTTGATCTAAACTGTGGGCTCGAAGGTCGTCCCCAATTTCATGAAAAAATACCGAATTCGCAGAAGTTGAAAGTCGTGGGCAAGTCATAGATCAAAACGGAACAAACGTTGTACAGAGACGAACATCAATAGTTCTTGATGGATAGCACACTCTTGCGTGAATTTTTGTGCTGTCATGTTGAATTTCAGTGTGAGCGATTGCGTCGTGGTCAACACTGACCAGTAGCTTAGTCTCTCGGCGCTATTGGACGGTAATGGCCGCGACGCAACCACATGCATTGAGTCGCGGTGTCTACATAGGGGTTACGTTCAATCAGTTTCGCTTGATGGATCTGTACTTGATGCCATTCGCCTAGAAAGTTTTTATTCGCACTTTTTTTGGTATAGATCGATAGAGGGAGCAGGAAAATTCAGGTTGACTTCCGCTTGAAAATTATGGGCCACCAAAGAGCGATTCTCCACGTCTTTTCCATGAACACCTTGAACGAAAACGAATTTTCCTGAACTTAAAGCAGTGTTCACAATAGATTGCACTTTTGATATCTCTTTCGTTTACCGAAATTCTGGTGCCCTATACAGCAAGGCATGCTTGAAGAAAACGCGGAAACCGTGTTTTGTTGCTAAAAGAGGGCCACACTTTATTAAGTTGACTTTTGAGCGTTTGAGCGTGGAGGAATCAGCCGCTACGAAGGATGCTAAAGCTTATCTTGCTCGGATGAGTCCGGGCGGAGTAAAGAGCGGAGCGCTCAGTCATAGCAAAATATAACAAATACTAGGAGAGAAAGGTTCAAGCTTAAATTCCGTCAGCCGCGCACCTCTTTGTGGCGCGGCTTCTTCACCTTCAGAGCCGGCATGGAATACTTGAAGATGAGTCATACTGTTCAGATACCGATCAACTTGTTAAATTCAAAACACTTGTCAAAAATTACCTACATTGTCGAGCAAGGATCTATTAATTGTTTTACGTTTTTTCCTTTCGAAACTTGTCATTTTTTAAATTCCTTGATGTTTTCGATGTTTTTTTGCCTTTTCTATGTTTCTACACTTCTGCAAGGGCGCGTAATAAAGTTAAAGTCAAAGTTATAACAGTGATAATCAAGCGGTTTAGCTCGCTCATCAGTATTTCCTTGACTTGAGTACTTCATGTTATCACAACCTCGAGGTTCTAGGGGCGGAAAGGCGACATGAGGAGTTTCGGTGACCTCAGAACGCCTGTTTGCATCCATTATTTAGCCATTCCTAGCTCTTTTTAAACCATTTTTCGTCACTGAGAGCATAGAATTCTTCTCGCCTATCATTTCACTGCGGAAAGTCATCGAGAATGATTATCGTGAACGCTGCCTTCGAATTACCGATGCAGGTTATCTGCTATGCGGAATCGATTAGCGTTATTATATTGGTGATGTTTCCGCCTGTCGAAATGTGTATTTTTGGTTTTTCGGAGAATTATTCCTGAAAGTTATGGCCATGCTCAAAAGATGCGCCGAGTCGTTTTAGTCTGCTGAAAAACAGGAAATTCAAAAAATTTCGGCTCCATCAATGTAATTTTTAATTGAAAGTGATGTAGTAGAAGGAACCGTCGTGCAAGGTGCAGATCATACGTTTGCTTCTGCTTGATTCTGGAATAAAGTCAGAGACGTGTGCAAACTTGCTGGAGACATCTGTAAGCAGCGAAGGATCGACTGCAAGTCGCATCAGAACCGCAAATTTCAGACCGAAAAAAACCGAAAAAAATTTAAACTTTTTCGTTTTTTTCGATATTGATTTTTTTCGCCAAAAAGGGCGAAAAACGAAAAAACCGAAAAATCGAAAAACGAAAAACGCACACCCCTGGATGGGATGCTGGGTTGCGGGTTCGATTCCCGCAATGCATCTTCTGAAAGGATTGTTTTGCATTTATTCGATTATTTATCCACGTGGTTTCTCATTCACATTTTGACTTGCTTTTTCCAATCTTACTGGATTTACAATTTCTATCGCGTGAATCCATGTAGTATATGAGCATTTCCTCTCCTGATTCAAAAATTATTATTCTCACCTTCTTGTGCTAGCGTTTCGGTTTCATTGAGAAATACTGCAATGTGAACACCTTGTAACTTTCTTTTACTTTTCTCGAGTCAAGAAAAACACCTTTCTTGAACACATAAAAGTCGTTTGCGAATTATCGGAGAAAAAAGCATTGCCATTGTAAGAAGCAAAGCGATGAACGCTTTCTTAAAAATTATCATCATGGCCGCAGTTTTCATTTTCAGAAGGCGACAATCGGTTGCCCATTACAGCTGCTGACCCTTCATCTAAAACTACTAAACTTGAACCGATCACGCAGATTTTTTTCGATTATCTGGAGTTCGAGGGTGAGTGAGCGAGTATAAGGCGAAAAAAAAGTCGGAAATTTTTTCTCTCCATATTGATCCAAATAAAGCATATTGAGGTAGATGGGTGTTAGATATTGTAGCCAGCCAGAATTCTCTTTTGAAAGACCGAAAGCACAGCCATGGTGGGCGTTTGAAGAGAATGCGTCCGCTAATTTCTCATGTTTTTCCAATTTTTAGCTCTACCGGATGGCCCTTAGGAAAAACCGAACATAGTAGATTATTGTTACTCTATCCATCCCCCACAACTCTCAGAAGAACTTTTTTTCAGGACGTCTCCTCCTCCGGGGGGTCGTCCTTTGTCAGATTGATGTTAGGCACATCTACTCACCCTCAGAAAATGAATTTTAGACACATCCGTAGAATAAATCCTTAAATTCGGAAAGTGGCGTTTTTTCTCAAAATTTTTCCGTGCTGGGATGCTTCCAGCGAACCAATGCGAAAGCTTTGTAAAATCAACAAGTAAACCTCAGGTACATAATCAGGGCCTTAAAAAACCTCCTGGGAGACTTTTATGCCAAATCTGGAACCTTTCGTGAAGCTTTTCTGAACCCCCTTACTGAAGAAGCGAATACTCAACCGAGAATCCGAACAAGTCCGAAATGCTATAAGTCTCCACAAAGTGCGGAAAATGTGGTTTCACCCATATTTCGCTTAGGCGCTAGATATGAGATTAATGAGATCCGTTTCCAGGTTTTCGGAAGTTTACTGAGCGTTTTGGAAGAGTAATAAAGCACGAAAAACGACCTTCTCGAGCTTAGGACTGCTCAGAACAAGCGGCTCCGGACGGGGTACTGCGCTGTTTTACTTTAGATGCCCAAGAGATACTAGCAACACAATTCGCTTGCGCACAACCGCCTCCGCTTTGTATGCTTTCCTTGTGAGCACGCCTATGCCGTCTGCGGCCGTTCCAGTCGATACGCAAGTGATAAACTGCTCACTCACAAGCGAGGAGGCGGCTAGGACTATGAGAAAGAGAAAGCTCCATTTTAGTTGACCCATAGGTTGCACTAATCTATGGATTATTAAAAAAAAGTTTAATTCTGCTCGGTCATGAGCAATATCTTTCAGGTTAGCAGAAGTGGTAGCCTAGATTAATCTACGAACCAGCCATGCAACACTTCGTAATATCCTCAAAACTTCTTTGTAGACCCAACACATATAGTTCGAATGATTCGAACAACACTCATTTCGATTTTGAATGCTACAGTATTCAAACAAAATATAGAAGAGGGTGAGATGCGAGTTTTAAAATGAATGCGAGAGCGCGTGAGGACACTGAATGAGAAGGAAATGGCGTGACGAGTTGACAGGAGTCGATGAAGACGGGCAGGTCAATGATGTAACCATAACCGTATGTGCATGCAATATAGCCACTCAGGCAAACTGAGGATCGGAACCCCGTTCGACAGCCGTCGGAGCGGTTGAGGACGTGGGCTTCGACAGCCAAAGTGGGCGGAGTCCTTCCCCCCTGCTGCTGCATTCGATGCCCCTGCAGCCGCGTTTGGTGCCCCTGCTCCGGCAATTTGAAGGCGCCCCTGCTGCCGCCTATGATGCCTCTGCTCCAGCCCTTTCAATGCGCCCTTGCAGCCGTATTCGATGCCCCAGCTACGGCTCTTTTAAGGTGCCCCTGCTCCGCTTTCAAGATCCCTCTAAGGCCGCCATTTATGGCCCTTCTCGGACTCCTTCGACCCTACGGCTGTTTTTAAAGTCTCTAATCATGTGAGGGGAACCATACGTTGTAATAAAAACTGACAGAAGTCCAGAGGAATTTTTATTTCTCCTATTGATGTACAAGAACCAACGTCGACACGAAAGTAATTGTAGTGTCAATCATTCGAGATGATTCGTAACTCAATCACACCGAATAGAGCGTGTTCCGGTGTATAATGTTCTCCACATTGTTTCTTCAACCTTGCACATTCCGTTGATGAACCTGCGCATATGAAATAATGCAAAAATACTCGATTGACATGTAGCACCAATGGTTTTCCTTGCGCTAAAAGTGGGGAAATTTTCTCATGAAGGAATGATTGAATTTCCTTTTTTTTTCAAAGAAATACACGACAGCTTGTTCGCATGATGATGTTGATTAAAATATAATATAATATAATATATGTAATATGATGATTTGTCCTCATCGCTTTATTCTAAAATTCCAAAACTTGTTCCTGCAGTGGGGGGAGGTCGAAAAACAATTTCACATCCATTCCAGATTTTCTCCCATTTAGGGCATCGACCCCTCAGAAAAAAATTAGATGACATTCTGCATTTAGTTTATAAATCATATAAACCGCAGGTTCAAACCTATGACAAAGCAATCGGAGACCGGGTCCCTTAACCTCTCAATCGTCCGATCAAAAGCCAAAACTCTATCGCCTTCTGCAACCTGGTTGTCGTTAAATTGTGTGATAGGGTGCAATTGTAAAATGTAGGGCATAACATAAGCTTCATGCTTGGAGTTAAGCTCAATTTCACAGTTGCATTAGGCATCTTCAACAGTCCTCACCGCACGCGCGGCAAGCTATAAAAGTTCTAACCGCGCGGTAAGCGAGGGACGAGCGTGCTGCACATTCAGCACCGCCATAGTGGCACCGCCCAAACCGCCGTGTCCGTTTTATCATTTGAATGAATACTCGCTTCTCAGTTTAAGTACACTCCAACATAAATAATTCTAGGTCTATCGTAAGCTACCGTATAAGCAAATGCAAGCCAGGAATTCTCGTGTATGTCACAGTTGAAGACCAACATAAACCCGCATTGCCCTGGCGATGCCGCCAAAGATTTCACAGTTGTTTCCCGCGCGTCCTGCGCGCGCCGCGCTGGGAAATGTTCCATAGACCACCCCTCGTCCCGCGCGTCACGCAAGTGCCTCGTTTGCGGTGAGGGCTATGAAAGATGTCTCAAAGGCAGCAAACATGCTGAAAAATCGATTTCACGACATAAGTCGAAGTCTCGGAGCAGGAATTATAGGAAACTAACAGAAAAACCGTAGCAAACTAGATGCAAATATAGAAATGACGGGTTGGGCTACACCAGTTTCAGCGGCGGCTGTGCTCTTTGAACGAGGAATGCCCGTCAGCGCAAACTGCGCCCTTCCAGGACGCTAAGAATTCCTGAAAACAAAATCACTTTCAAGGTTGCATAACTTTTGAATATCTTTAACAACCGACTGTGACGGATAACCCGACCCCACTCTGATATCATTCTAGCGCGAAATTCAGCCCAAATGCAGCGTTCGCGATCACCATTTCTGCAGTGAGCAGTGAACTAAAAAACGAAAAGCAACTTTGGATCCTACAGTCGCAATTGGCAGAAAACGAGCAAGTAATGGCGAAAAGCATGACTGCAAACAAGTTTTTTCAGTCTCCGAAACGCCTCACGTCCCCTTTCCGCCCCCATCGACGTGAACAAATGAAAACTCGAAAATGTGATAACAGCAAATAATCGAATCAAGGGGAAGTACTGTCAATTGAGCTGCAACGCTTGATTGCATTGATAGGTACCACTCCTCACAGAGGTCATTTCTCACGTTCTGAGAACTCATTACGGGCAACAGTGAATCTCTTTTAGCGCAAAAACACGGCATTCGGTTTTTTAAGGCAAACCTTACTCTATGAAGCCCCAGACCTTCCGTTAATTGGGAGAACACGGGAGTGAAGTCTATCGTGAACTCCGCATTTGAAAAAAAAATCCCTCCCAATTCCAAGCTGCGAAGACTCCAGAAGTTTTTGTGTACATGCCTGAATTTCGCCCACCCTGGAGTTTGAGCAAATTGTTAAACACTGAGAAAAGTAGTGCATGGAGAAGGGCGAATAGCACCACAACCTCAACGTAAATAAGTTATAAGGTATAAGTTTATTACATTCGCGGAAGGCAAATGTGAGAAAAAAAAATCAGTCAATACGAAAAACAAACAGTAAAAAGGAATACCACAACACATGGTAATAACTATGGAACCAAGGAAATAGCGGCGTATCTCAAATCACTAGGATCCAAAGTTGATTCCAGTCAAGTCCAAAGTTCCAAAGTTGAAGTTGAAAGAGAAATTGAGTATTGTTGATCAGGGGAACGGAGAGAGGAGCCTTGGCGGGACTGCCTCTTCATCACACATCATGTGCGCGTAAATTGTCTTTATGGGAGCGAAAATCTTGTCCGCACTTGCGGACAACCGCTGTTGCATCACGCAACACGATGATGATCGTTTTGGGATCACGTGGTCCCGGCATGATTCACCTTTGTTCCATAATCATGTTACGTGATGCAAGTGCGGACCTGAAATTCGCTGCGATAAGGGCAGTGCATGGGAATTCGACGATAGATTTCAAATGAAAGAACGCTACGAGTATCGTAATTTTAGAACCTGTTGATTAAATGAGTAATTCGGACGACTTCTCTTCGAAAATCTCGAATATTGAAAATTTCAAATATAGCCTTTTACATTTACCAAATGCATATGTTCGAATGAGGCCTTTTTGAATTTTTGAAATTGTGGAGTTTTTTTGAATGACGGGTTTTTGAAAAACTTTGATTAATACGAACAAGGTCAAATGAGCAAATCTATATTTTTTGCGAATGAATGAACAATTTTGAGAAGCTCCCTTCTAATCGATTTAAAAGGAAGTTCAAAAATTTTATCTGGATTTTCAATTGTGAATTCGAAATTTCAAGCTATTCCGATTGATTTATGAATACGTTGAACATTCTTAACAGTGGCGGAATATTCCTAGATAGGTTTTCACGCAAAACTGGCCGAATACTCAAAAATCAAGTATTTCCGTTTCCCGAATACACCAACTATTCTAAAAACTGATTAACTGGAAATACCGAATGATTCAAAGATTCGGAAAACCGAGTCATTTGAACTTCTACATGTATCAAATATTTGTAAAGACGAGTTATTTGGTGTGCTGAATGAATACTTTTCAACGAAAAATCGAAATTCCCGAATGAATATAATATTTGAAAAAGTCAGAAATTTATATTTTCGTATGAACCGAGAGTCCCAATACTATGAAATTCCTCTGAAAAGTTATCATTGATGGAGTAATGTCTGTGTCATTTTCGTAGGAAGTTATGACACACCTACGTGGCACACGCCGAGGCGAAGATACCGTTGATGAGGTAATGATATTTTCGCTTCCGCTCGTGGCACGTATGCCGTGTAGCTGCGTCCTCCTAAGCCACTGACAAGGATGACATGCGGTTCGAGCAACACCTACCTCAGTTCTAAATAATGCACAAAATACAAAACAAACAAATAAAACGTATAAAGGAGAGCCATGGCGCGTTGGGAGAACGTGCGAGAGAAAGAATGCAATGACGAGTTAACAGAAGTCGATAAGAAAATGTCGATCAATGAGGCCACAACCCACGTGCGAAACTGAAATCAGGCTGCCGGCTGAACGCCTGCGCTCGCACAGTCTGCAGACCGAAAGCCATCGCTGGCATTTACTGCCGGTGCACCGGCTGTCCGCCAGACCAATCCATATCTGACGCATTCGACGGCGCTCCGATCCCTAGTTTGTCTGAGCATATGCGGAAAGCCAGCGCTCGCACAGCCTGCCGGCCAAAAGCCAGCGCTGGCACTTTCGGCAGGTGCACCGGCTGTCCGCCAGCCCGATCCATATCTGACGTATTCTACGGCGCTCCGATCCCTAGTTTGCCTGAGTGCAAATGCCGCGTCGCTTTTCTCGTTTTTCTATTGAAAATCTGCGACATTTGCCGCTGTCGCAAAAGCATGAAAGGCGAGTAATAGCACCGGCCAAAAGCCAGCGCTGGCACTTTCGGCAGGTGCACCGGCTGTCCGCCAGCCCGATCCATATCTATCCATATCTAACGTATTCTACGGCGCTCCGATCCCTAGTTTGCCTGAGTGCAAATGCCGCGTCGCTTTTCTCGTTTTTCTATTGAAAATCTGCGACATTTGCCGCTGTCGCAAAAGCATGAAAGGCGAGTAATAGCACGCACAGCAACTGGACCACTGGGGTTACGGGAGATCTCACAAGTGAACACGGCTGTCCCCTCAGTCTCTGCCCGCAGCGAGACGAGCAGGGTATTCTGCTGTCCGACCATCAATGCGATGACTCGGCATGCATGGTATGGATTCGCTTACACTGTCTGCAGACTCTCGCGCAGAGGTCCGGCTGGCAGCATTCGTCAACGGTTTCGGGTTTTAGCCTGCCTTTGGCTTAACTGTAGGGGGTTGAGAACGGATTTAAAAGTTCCTAACAAAGAAAAAACTAACATCCAAACAAATAATGAAGCGGAAGTGTGAAAATATGCGTTTTCGTGGAAAAATCGCTAAAATGAAACGATTAATAATAAGGAACGTCGATAAATAAAGTAATTTTGCTATGTCTCGGCGTTTTTTCAGTGTTTATTCTTATTTTTACGTATGAAACCGTGAAATAATTAATGGAGCTTTCTATTTACCGAACCAGAACTTCAACGCTTATAAGTTTACCTTTGAGTAATGTTCTTGAATAGAAGATTGCATCGCTGCGATTACAGTTTTAATAATGGTTCGAATATACTCGAAGTGAAAATGAATGAAACTAACCCATATAATACATTCATGGGCGTTTATGAGACCGTTTATCACTCTACTGGTGTTCAATTGACTTCTACCAGAAATTTTGAAGAAGGTGATATGAGATTACGAAAACCGCGCGCTCTTATCGAATTTCGAGTGTGGGAAAATCGCGGTTGCGCTAACAGAAACAGAAAGTAATATATCTGCTAACATATCGTCTCTGATGGAATTACGTGCGTCCCCAGGGGCAGCAACGACAAGATGAGATAGCCGCTGAGATCGCGCGCTTCAACGGTCATCACATTTTAGGAGGCGTTCAGCCCACCACTCGGGAGTGCAAAAATTGTTTGGATTTTCTGGCGAGTAGACTCGCTCATTGAGTATCCGGAAACTGCTAAAAAATCATTTTGAAATTTCCCATTATATTTGAACTGTATTCTACGAAATCTCAATTTGCAGCTGTACACTTGTATTCCTCACGACTTCACTTATGTGAAATACTGAACCAACCGTTATTGTATTTTTCCACTGCATGCCCAATCTCCTGTTTTTTTTTCTGTGATGGTGAAGCGCTCCACGATAAGTTGATAAAACAATTGTTTTCATCCGCCTTCTGTAGCAATTTTTTTTGTTCCCGTCATTAGCAAAAAAAAACCATCCGTGTCATTTCAAATCAGAAAGCATTGTTTATAGAAGCTCGTTTAACCAAACTTTTTGACGGATCAGAAATTGTTCCTAATTCTTTTTCAAGTATAACATTACCAACTTTAATCCTTTCAGTCCTTATCATTTAGGTTTGGAATGAGTATCAAAGTCAGTGTATGCACATAATTTTATTCGCTATCTATTCTTTAATTAATTAATTTACTCATACATTTTGTTCGGTGTTTTTTTATTTCAATTATTTTTCAAGCGATTCATTTTTTACATCTCTCCAAGTGTCTTTTTCCTTTCTAGAGTTTTTACCTAGTTATCATTGATTTTTAAACAGCTATGCAGTCATGTTTTTTAATGATTTTGTTTTTATTTTATTTCATTTTGTTCAAGTATTTTCTGAGTGCAATTCTAAATTTTATTGAGCTATATTATTTTGATTTTCGCCACGCGGAATAATGTTGTGGCCACATTTTAATTTTCTATTTATTAAGAGAAACTTAATCTATATTTGTGTCATGCAATCCACCCATAATTTGATATCTGGAAGTTTAACTTGGACTGTAATGGATTCTACGTCATTCCATGCCGTTAAAAACCCACTTCACAGCCGAGTGCATCACATTGTTTACCGAAATCAGTTCACATAACCCTAATCTCATCGATTATAACGGTTGGGTGCCTCCGTGATGTCAGTTTGGGTGCTGCAACCCCATCCACGAGTGTGCCTCATTTCTCTGCGCTCCAGCGCTCGGGCTGGGCGGTGGGTGAGAGGCATGCGGCGAGGAGAGTGCGCGACGACGGTGGGAAAATGCCGAGCGACGCATGTTCACTTGTGAGATCTCCTTAGACCACTGGACCACACATTCGCGACAGTCGGCGGTCGCATTTGCAGTCATGTCCGTGGCCTGTGATGAAACGTGCGAAGGCAAATGGACAATGCGTTGAATTTGAACAGAAATATCCATAAATTCGTTTTCGAATCTACCACGAATCATTACTTCTTCATTACACATTTTCCATAGTTTCACATGAGCAGAGTCTTCCGGGTCTTATACAGAGAGTTTTCTATCTTTGTGCACTCGATTTTGATGAATTTTTCAGAGGTTAAATGCTCAAAGTTTTCACTAACTCAATACAAACGTTGCTTGTCGTTGACAAAAAGTCTGACTGCGCTTAGTACTCGCATAAGACTAGGACTGGGCTGGAATTTTTCCCATGAACTGTACTGACCTAATCGTGTTTTTAGTAGATTACGGAAGACGATTTAGTCAGCATCGATACTGCGTTCCATAAATTTACAAACACTCAATTTCGCGGTTACTGTCGTGATGCTTCAGCGGTCGTCCGCAAATGCGGATCGCTTCGATTTGGACAGTGACTGCCTCTCTGAAAATGAAACGCATGTCAGTGAGGATCTAATCGTCCTCCCGCCTCTTTTTTTAGCAAAAGATGAAGGTATCTTTGGTTTAGCTTGTAACTAGGCAGCCATTTTCAGTTGTTGTTCCGATTCTGGTCAAACGGAGACGTGATTCTTCAAGCCTGCATTCTGGGCTTCGGTGAGTAGATTTGGCTTGTTTTTAATACGTTCGCGACATCAATGTTGGCCTATTTCATCGGCGACATCAAGAATGGATACTTTACCTGGTGAAGCCACGGTTCGCGATAAGAACAGTCTTTGTGCTTGCCTCATGAGAAGGTACCCTCTACACCCGGAGGACTCGCAGGGCGTGGCTGCCTTTTGGAAGCGACGCGAGCCTGCGTTGCGTTGCTAAGAACTTTTTGCGCTTGGGGTGGCCATTTGTGGGTGGTATTCCGGCCAACAACCTGGGTGGCCCGTCGTTGATCGATATCAGAAGTGGCCAACGCAATCACCTGTTTTTCCGCCACTGAAAAGGAATTTTAGCTCATTCCTCCATTTTATTGACTCCTTTACTCCGCTTTTGGTATCGTGTGCCTCATTATTTAATCCCTTCTTGCAGTTCAGGTAAGTTTTTGCTTTTTTACTGTGTTTCGAAAATTTGATGATTTCCTAGTTAAATGTTATACCTTTTCACCTTATTTATTTGCTGATTTACTATACATTCGCTATCCATGCATTTACTGTTTTATCTTTTATCAATTAGTTATTGTGGTTTTCCGTTGCATTCTGATGATTCGTGTATATGTTTCGTTTCATTACTCACTTATTTATTAACTTAATTGATATTAAATTTTGACGTATTCGTTTGTTTAATTATTCATCTATTTGTTCGTTTATTACTAAACAGCAACTCGTAGAATCCTAGTAATCTCGTACTTACATAGTGTTCGAAAAACGTGATTAGACCCATTTCACTAATGGTATTGTTTCCGTTTGCTCTAATATTTATACTGCCGATGAGGAAGCGTTCAAATCTATTCTTAATAGAGGAGAAAAGTAGATGAGTAAACAGACAAAAAATACATTTAAATAGTAAATTAAATGCATAGAAGAACCGCAATAACTAATTGATAAAAGATAAAATAGCAAATGAGTGGATAGTGAATGTATAGTAAATCAGCGCATAAATTAGAGTGCGAGTAGGGAGCTTCGGGGGTCCGACCTGCTCCGCGCGCGGTCGCGTCGCGGACATGCGTTGAACACGTCTCGGCAGCAATCCCTCGGCACAAAGGCCCTCGGCAGTGGACCAATCGTCAGCGACGTCAACATATGAGGTGATTTCGTACACGAAATTGAGCAGAGTATTATTTTGAGAGTAATTTACTCGAATTTACTCAAAAATCGTCAATAGCCACCAGAACGCCGATTATTTATTAGGTTTCATAACTTGTGTGCTTTCAAACGAGTAAAAACGAGTCACACATGAATATAACCTGAACGTTGAGCTGTTTAATACATGCAGTCTCACGAACATGATAGAAAAACCGAATGTGAATAAAAAATGAGCACAAGCGTTTCAAGGCGTCTGCATGACGTTCGACGTAACAAAGAAAGCGTATTAGCCGTGATTTTTTCACACAACAGCAGCAATCAATATGAAAACTACTAGCCATATCGGACTAGACCGTTAAATAAACCATAAAATGGGGGAAATCAAATGATTGCTCCCAACCACCCTGCAGAATACTCATATAATCCGGTGCACCTTTTCGTTTTGGAGTTTACTTTTTCCGAATACTAAGTTTTTGAAATACAATTGAAATTCGCTTTTTTTCCTTGAGAATAGGGAAGGAAACCCCCTGCGTGGAGGCTAAATCTATCGTGTATCGGGTATTTCGGGGGTGGAAATCAGTTTGAACTCTGTGTGGACGGTGCAGCCTGCGGCTGCACCGTCGCTCAGAGAAGGAAATCCCCTGCGTGGAGGCTAAATCTATCGTGTATCGGGTAAAAGGGGGTGGAAGTCAGTTTTAACCTTGTGTGGACGATGCAGCCTGCGGCTGCATTGTCGCTCAGGGAAGGAAATACCTTGCGTGGAAGCTAAATCTATCGTGTATCGGGTATTTCGGGGGTGGAAATCAGTTTGAACCTTATGTGGACGGTGCAGCCTGCGGCTGCACCGTCGCTCAGGGAAGGAAATCCTCTGCGTGGAGGCTAAATTTATCGTGTATCGGGTAAAAGGGGGTGGAAGTCAGTTTGAACCCTAAGTGGACGGTGCAGCCTGCGGCTGCATCATCGCTCAGGGGAGGAAATAACGGAAATCCCCAGCGTGGAGGCTGAATCTATCGTGTTTCATTTTCATGACTGAAACGTGGGTGGCTTTCACCAACTAGCTTTGCGCCCAAAGAAATGCCAGGAAAGATGCCACTAATACTAGAATCATCCGCAGTTCTAATTAGCGAGGAAAATAGAAAAAATGGCGTAATATTGGCGCGTTACCCCGTGAATGAACACAACACGTACAGCTCGACGAAGATGCGATTTCAAACAATGATGTTAATCTCCCTTTGCAATTACTTGTTTTCATTGTTTTAATGTAAGTAGTTGTATTCCCATTAGCACTTATTGATTCCTTATTCGTTTCGCTAGTGACTGTTGCGATGGGGCTGAAATGATAATGATTAACTGGGCCGCGCCGCGACCGGGCGCGGAGCAGGTCCGACCCCTGAAGCTCCATACCGGTATTCCATAAATGAGGTGAAAAAGTGTAGAGTTTAACTGAGAAATCATCGTTTTCTTCGGAACACAGTGAAAAAGAAAAAACCTACCTTTGCCGCAAGCAGAGAATAAATAACGAAGGACACGATATCGAAATCGGAGTAGTAGGAGCCAATAAAATAAAGGAATCCTTCTCAGTGGCGGAAAAACAGGTGATTGTGTTGGCCAGCTGCTGGCCCGAATACCACCCACAAATGGCCACCCCAAGCGCAAAAAATTCTTGGCAACGCAACGCAGGCTCGCGTCGCTTCCATAAGACAACCACGCTCTGCGAGTCCATCGGGTGTAGAGGGTACAATACCCGCGCTAAGTTTTGTAAAAACGGAGAGCATCTGGCAAACTTTGCAGAAAAATCCGTCCGATGCTTATAACATTTTTTGCATGAAGACTTAAGAATTCTGAAAACGATATCATATTCACAGATCAAATTGCAACCTAAATATGTGACTTGTAGGCCGAAGTTACCTAAAATCGCTTTGTTTTCGAAGGAAATAGTTTGTGCAATCGTTTGTCAAAAACGTCGCTCGCAACGAAGTGCGGCGAAACTTTGAGCAACATTTGTACATGTAATGGAAGAGCAAATTGTACGCTTCCTTCATAAATCAGGTGCAGGCGAGAGAATCTCAAGGTTTGTGCAGGTTGAATTTTTGGAATCCTTCATTAAACATGTTTGAGAACTTCCTGAAAAGTCGGAGAGTACTCCTAAATGAAGGTTTTCGAAATTTCAACCTACACAAACCTTGGGGTTCTCTCACCTGCACGTGATTTATCAAGAAAGCGTACAAATTGCTCGTTCATTACTTGAACAAATACTGCTCAAAGTTTCGCCGCACTTCGCCGCGCGCGACGTTTTCGAAAAACGATTGCAAAAACTATTTCTTTCAAAAACAAAGCGATTTCAAGGAACTTTGGGCCACGAGTCACAAAATAAGGTAGCAATTTGATCTCTGAATATGATAGAGTTTTCAAAGCTCGAAAAAGTCTTCATTCAAAAAAGGTACATACATCGGACGCTTTTTTTGCCAAGTTTGCCAGATGCTCCCCGCTTTTACAAAACTTAGCGCGGGTATTGTAGATAAGGCCTTCACGAAAAAGGAAATGGATCGGAGAAAAATCGCGCAGGAACTATGGTTTCCGTTTTCGTTCTAGTCTGACGAATGGACCAGGCGGCTGGCCGTGCGGAGTTAGCGGCTTCACTGGGGAATGGGGTTTCGATTCGCGCGGGATGATCTACCGTCGCAGCCCCGTCCATTCGTCAGACTAAAATAATTGCGCGAACTCTACATGGAACGGCCAGTAACGGGTGTCCGCCCCCAAATGGCAAGATTTTTCAAAGCGCCGTATTGCTGTCTTTTATTTTGCTGTCAAAGCACATAGTTATTACTAACTTCGTTGGCAACAAAATGGAGGGCTGCAAAACAAGCATTCATGAAAAACTCGAATTTCGAGGGGCAGCGGACACGTTTAAGGGCAGTGGTCGCGATGAGATATGCTTGTCTTCTTTTTCTCTCTAAACACCTTTCTGGATTTAGAGTAGTAGGACCTACTAGAAAAAATCGCGAAAAAACCTCTGACGAACCCGCTCCACAGCATCGGCATCGATGATCTCTCATCGACGCCGATGCTGTGGAGCGGGTTCATCCAGCGTCAAAAGACAAGAAAGTTCAAGAACATCGGCTGGCTTGAATTGGAATTTCCAATATCTATGTACTCATCTAGTCAAAAACATTGGTTAAAGTGCTTGCTTTCATTGCTCAACTGCTTTTATCAGGTTGATTTGCATTTATTTCTTCCTCTGAATGTCGATGATTTTTGGCTACTCTGCATGAGACTGCGATGTTTTGGGCGGCGCTGTGCACGTGTGCACGAATTGGCATCTTTGGGCCCTAGAAACTCTAATTCCAGCTAGTTTTTCAGCGCGCAACCTTCATAGGTTTTCAGCTGCTTTCGATCTGAGCTGATTTTTTAAATTTTTTTTTGATAACGTTTTTCATCGTGACCACTGCCTTTAACTAGCCGTCCTAGCTTGTTCCTGCTGTTTTTTTTCGCCGATTTTTTATTTATTTTCATTTTTGTGATGACCAATTCTCTCTTCTCACGAGGATATCACAACAACCGTTTCCATGACAACTCTGCCTTTGACAATGGAAAGCGTAAGTATGAGAAACTATATGTAATAACTCTCGATGTCATTGCAGCTGCCGACAGCCACTTAGTGGAGTGCTTCGATGAGAGTACGACAATGAAACGTGAAAGCAATCTTGCTATTTTTGACATCACTGAGAGCATTAATGAATCATTTACAGTACGTTGAATCATTAGATTCTTTTCATAACCTAGTTAAACAATGCTAATCACTGAGGTGAACATCATTGCCCACTGGAGAAAAGGAGTGAAAAACCGATTCTTGGTTATCGACGAGATCGCCTATATTGGCCAGTGCCTGTCAATGGAGAAGACTGATTCCTCTTCACCTTCATCAGAGCTACAGAAGAATACGGTTTTCGGGGTTACTTTGACTCCAAAGCTCACTTCGATTCCAAAAGTAACCACCACAAGCGCCGAAGCAGGCCAGAAACCTAAAGAATCCCAGCAGGTGACTTTAAACAAAAGGGGAAAGTCTTTCCCACATCCAAGATTTGTCACCATACCGCCGAACAGGGTGCTGCCTTCAACGTCACAAGCTCTTCTCAAGAAAAAACCCTATTCAACGTGAGTAATCGGGAATGTTGGAGAGAACTCAAAAAAAAAACACGCAATACTATTGTATTTAGGCATGCCATAACCTCGAAACGGAAGGCAATCGCACCCAGTGAAAGGACAACTATATGGCCTCCGATTTTGTACGGTGTCTCTCTATTTCAAATTTTCATGCAAACTACTGAAATTTCTCTACTTGCGTTCACTACAGGTACTTAAAAGCATCGTACGCGCAGAAAACCGTATATTATTTTTCCATGTTTTTGTGTAGCTTGGCCTCTCCAGTGAACGAAAATGTCGGAGGAGCCCATGAAAAACCTTCATTTGTAAAGAAAAGTCAATCGGAACACATTGTAAATACGAATTTGAATCTCGCGCCAAAATCCTTTTTGAAGTTTTTCTGCTTTTGGAGGCCTCGTCACTGTCATTTTCGGAGTTTTTCTGCATGTGGACTTCGTGCCGTAACTATTTTTCATGTTGTCTTGCGGTCGCACCAACATTCTAGGAAAAAGTGCTAGATGACTGGTGAGAATTGGTGGCGGATCTTCAACTTTGACGCCTTCCAACCTCATTGCCCAACGTTTTTGAAGCACCAAAGTTTACCAGTGTGGTCCACCGGGCTCAATCATGAATATGAGCCTGAAAAATGAAATTTGATTTCCAGCGCAAACGATGCCTTTAAGCAAGAAAACGAGAGATGTTTATTAGCGTTTTTCAGTAGGCCTACACCTCGTTGGGTCACATCGATCTACACCTCAACGACAGAACCAACATCGGAGGACTACTGCAGTACACTAAACTGCAATTTTGATGGTTTGTTGCCACTCCTAAAATTCGAGTATTCTTACATATAATAATCGGCGTGGTGGTGTGTCTGACCGAGTGTCTGGCACGTATGACCGACGTCTGTCTGATCGGGTTTCAAATCTCCCGCAATTTCCAACCCCATCACTCAGAACACGTTATTGTTTCAGTACACCGAGAAGGTGGCGGAATATGAGTGGGGCTTAGGAGGAGCGCGCACATCACTAAGATCGTGGTGGGACCACCCTGGCTGTTGCATATTGAGTCCTTTAAATTTTAATCATTACTGATCGTGTTGGGACCATCCTAGACGTTGCATATTGGGTCCTTTGAACTCTGTTAGTAACGAATCATGGTGGGACCATCGTAGCTGTTGAATCGACATTATATGAGCGGGGCCCAGAGACAATCAAGAAGTACTTTGTGAAAGTGCGCGAGATTTCGGAATCGACGCTCACAACATGTGCGGGGCTCAGAGACATCCAAGAAGTGCTCTGTGAAAGTGGGCGCGGCTTCGGGTCCATCGCGTAAAACTACACGGAAAGTGCGCGGGACTTTGGAATCGACGCGTACAACATGTGCGGGGCTCAGAGACATCCAAGAAGTGCTTTGTGAAAGTGGGCGCGGCTTCGGGTCCATCGCGTAAAACGAGACGGGAAGGGCGCGGGACTTTGGAATCGACGCGTACAACATGTGCGGGGCTCAGAGACATCCAAGAAGTGCTTTGTGAAAGTGGGCGCGGCTTCGGATTCATCGCGTAAAACTACACGGAAAGTGCGCGGGACATTGGAATCGACGCGTACAACATGTGCGGGGCTCAGAGACATCCAAGAAGTGCTTTGTGAAAGAGGGCGCGGCTTCGGGTCCATCGCGTAAAACGAGACGGGAAGGGCGCGGGACTTCGGAATCGACGCGTACAACATGTGCGGGGCTCAGGGAGAACCAAGAAGTACTTTGTAAAAGTGAGTGGGTGCTCAAGATTCTTCGGATATTGCGGTGCTGTGAAGAGCGCTTTTCATTTTAAACGTACATTTTTCCTATTGTTGTGAAACCTACATAGCGATTGTGTATTACATCCTTCAAACCTACATTCAACCTATCGCTGTAGTACACATGTAGTGGTTGCGTATTGCGTCCTATAAACTTTCACCGCTGCAGTTCATTGTGGAAGTCACGTAGAATGCTGTGGTTAATGGTTGTACGAGGGAGGCTAGCAAAGCCAGTACTTCGTTTGGCGTAGCCAAACTAATGCTGCATGAAGTGATGGAGGAAGGCCGGCAAAGTCGGTCCATCTTTGGACGAAGCCAAACGAGTGCTGCATGCGGTGATGAAGGAAGACCGGCGAAACCGGTCTTTCAGATTGGCGATGTCATACGAATGCTACACGCAGTTTGTGGGGGGAGGGCGGCAAAGCCGGTCTATCGTTTGGCTTCGCATATGGTTCGGCGAAGCCTAACGAATTCTACACTTGGTTTGTGAGGAAGGGCGGTAAAGCCAGTCTTTCGGTTGGCGAAGACAAACGATTGCTACCCGTAGTTGATGGAGGAAGGCCCGGGAAAGGAGGTCAATTGTTGGGCGAAGCCAAATGTGTGCTGCATGTGATTGATGGGGGGGGGGAAGCCGGCGGCAAAGCGGGTCTACCGTCCGGAGCAGCCGAACGAATGCTCAAATGTTGGTCAAATTTTGGGCGAAGCTAAACGAGTGCTACATGCGGTTGATGGGGGATAGAGACCGGCGGGAGGGCATTCTACCGTTTCGCAAACCCAAACGAGTGCTACATCCGGTTGATGGGGGCAGTAAAGCCAGTCTTTCGGTTAACGAAGACAAGCGATTGCTACCCGTGGCTAACGGGGGAAGCCCGGGAAAGGAGGTCAAATGTTGGGCGAAGCTGAACGAGTGCTACATGTGCTTAATGGGGGGGGGGAGAGATTGGCGGCAGAGCCTTTTATCGTTCCGCAAACTCAAACGAGTGCTTCATGCGATTGATGGTGGACAGTGAAGCCAGCCTTTAGGTTGGCGAAGACAAACGATTGCTACCCGTGGTTGATGGGGGAAGGCCGGGAAAGGAGGTCAATTGTTGGGCGAAGTCAAACGAGTGCTACATGTGGTTGGTAGTGGGGAGGCCGGCGGCAAAGCGGGTCTACCGTCCGGAGCAGGCGAACGAATGCTGCGCGTGGGTAATATCGAAAGGCCGAGGCAGCCAGCTCACTGTCCGGCGAGGCCATACGAATGCTACACGCGGTTGATGGGGGAGGGCGGCATAGTCAGTCCTCCGGTTGGCGGAGCCAAACGATTGCTACCCGCGGTTGAGGGGGGGGGGGAGAGCGGACGGCATAGTCGGTTTATTGTTCGGAGAAGCCAAACCAATGCTGCACATTGGCGATGGAGGAAGGCCAGCTAAGTCGGCCTTCCTTTTGTCGAAGCGTATCCACCAACGGTAAACCGGAGTCAGGAAAAATATTAATCGCAGTAGGGATGCGTGGAGTAAAACCATACTGATCATGTTTTCTAGCGGAACCGATCTACAGCAACAGAATTGTTGTCTCACTTTTTGTTAAATCGTTTTGTAAGGCCATCTAGAACAGGCCTGCGAAGCCGGTTCGCGCTGGCCGCCTGGCGTAGCTGGTATACAAAACTTGGGATGAAAAAATTGCGATCGTTTATGCAAAACTAAACATGGATCATGCCATATTGGAACTCTCACACCAAAAAAAGGCCATACAAAAAACAGCAGAGTCATAAGGTCCGGAGTATTCGTCAAGAGCGAAATACATTCCAAGTTTTCTGGAAGATTACGGTGGGGATGCAGTAGCTAATTTTTACGCAGCGTAATCTATCGCAGTTCTCAGAAAAAATATGACACTATCCTTATATTTGTGAATAGCGTCCCTATTAACCCCCTGGGCACAGGTTTAGCTGAAATGTTTCATTTCCTGACAATAAAAATATATTTGTTTACCGTTTTCAACCTACCGATCTTTCCACATTGAGAGAGTTGTCTCGCCTTTTGCTGCTCTGATTCTGCTCTGGACCACTTCGCTTGAAATGAGTAGCGTGGCGCTTCAAACTGCAAAAACGGGACAACTCCTGTAGCACCCAAAAGGAATTTACGAACGAATGTTAAAAGTGTATAATGATTGCTCACCTACAATTAGGACATTAGGAAGATGGGTTGCTGAATTTAAACGTGGTCGTACAAGCCTTGAAGACGATCCACGTTAAGGAAGCGCATCAACACAAGAAATTATAGCCAAAATACAGAATATGGTTCCGGAAGATCGTAGATTGACTTGGAGAGATTTAGTAGAGGCTGTTCACATCTCGTTAGGCCGTGTGAGCCATATTTCAATAAAAATTTTGGGTTTTAGAAAGCTGTGTGCACAATGGGTGCCGCATTCGCTAACAATGGAACAAAAACAATTTGTAATGCGACTTTCTCAGCAACGTTTTGAGCGTTTTAAAAAGAACAAAGTGGATTTTGTGCGTTGATCAAACACTATGGTTGAGACTTGGGTCTATCACCATGATCCTGGATCAAAACAAGAGGCTAAAGAGTGGTGTTAACCTGGTTGTTCGGCTTCGAAACGAGTTCGTGTCTGGAAATCGGCCAAGAACGTTATGGCATCAGTTTTTTTTGTGATGAGAAAGGATTTTGTTTGTGGATTACTTGCAAACTAGTAAAACAATTAATTCTGAATATTATTGCAACCTTTTGGACCAGTTGAGGGAAAAAATTCGTGAAATAAGACCCGGTTTGCAAAAGAAAAAATCCTTTTTCATTAGGACAATGCACCGTGTCACAAGAGCATTTTGACAATGGCTAAAATCTATGAATTAAAGTTCGAATTGGTGGAGCATCCACCGTATTAACCAGATTTGACCCCCAGCGACTTCTATTTGTTTCCAGAATTCAAAAAATTTATGCGCGGCAAGCGTCTTCCATCAAATGAAGAGTTTATAACGGCTGTTGATGCATATTTTGCAGACCTTCCGGATTCTCACTTCAGGGATGGGATTCACAGATTGGAGGGTCATTGGAGCATGTGTATCAATGTTCAGGGAGATTATACTGAATAATAAAGTGTATTTTGAACCATGAAATTGTGTTTTTCTTATCGAACGACAAAACTTATTGAACAACCTGGTGATATAAATATAATGTTTTAGACAACGCTTGCAATTACCTCAATCACGGGCTAACAATAAAACCATGGACACTCAGGAACAGAGGATACGGATACCCACTTACTGGACCAACGGATATTCGACCAAGTAAGCTCACTTACAGTCGGCATTGATCGTACTGAGACGCTGTGTTCCTTACCGTGCTTTGGCGCAAACTCGGTGCTCGTATGATAGAATACCTGTGCACCTCGTATGCGCCAACGCATAATAAAGAACGCAATGTATCAGTGCGATTCATGCCTACTGTATATTTTTGCTTTGAAAGAGATTGGGACCAGAAAGCGCGGAACTAAGTTCAACACATGTCCACGTTCCAGAATTTCATCGTCACCATTACCTTCATTAAAATTTTTTCGTTACCAATACCCGCGCTAAGTTTTTTAAAAACGGGGAGCATCTGGCAAACTTGGCAAAGAAGCGTCCGAAGCATGTAACCTTTTTGAATGAAGATTTTTTCAAATTCTGAAAGCGCTAAAATCGCTTTGTTTTTGGAGGAAATAGTTTTTGCAATCGGTTTTCAAAAACGCCACGCGCGGCGAAGTGCGGCGAAACTTTGAGCAGAATTTGTACAAGTAAAGGAGGAGGAAATTGGATGCTTTCTTCATAAATTAGTTGTAGGTGAGAGCATCTCGAGGTTTGCTTAGGTTGAATTTTCGAAATCCTTCATTTTAGAATCCGGGGCTTTCGCAACAAAACTTCAGCTTTTCATGTAGCTCTCAGGCGTGTTTAATCAAGGATTTCGAGAATTCAACAAACACACTCCTTGAGATTCTCTCACCTGCACCTAATTTATGAAGAAAGCATGCAGATTGCTCGTCCATTACTTGTACAATACTGCTCAAAGTTTCGCCGCACTTCGCCGCGCGCGATGTTTTTGAAAACCGATTGCAAAAACTATTTCCTTCAAAAACAAAGCGATTTTAGGGAAATTTGGCCCACAGGTCACGTAATTAGGTAGAAATTTGATCTGTGAATATGATAGCAATTTCAGAATTCAAAAAAGTCTTCATTCAAAAAAGTTACATGCATCGGACGCTTTTCTGCCAAGTTTGCCAGATGCTACCCGTTTTTACAAAACTTAGCGCGGGTATTGTACCTTATTTTAGACCAATGCATTTGTTGCGGCCCGTCACGTCTCTAGGGTTCAACCAGGCATCCGGCATGTTTTGGATGGTTAATCGCTTGAGCTGCGAAACGGTACATGTCAGATGCGCAGTGCGCACCTAAGCCGTAAACCCGATTTTTTCGTTTTACTTCAAGAAAAACCGATTCATTCTAAGCATTGCTGGATTGCCCATACTTGAAACAAATTCCATAACTGGTATGCAGATATTGGGCGCCATGTACCTCCTTTTGACATAGTCACTTACAACAAAAATTATGTTTAAAAACTCACTGAATTGATTGGCCGTGGAGCGCGCGGTCTCCTAAGTGTTCAACAGAATCATCTCAGGTTAAACTAGTTGTCCAGAATCGGACGAAAACTTGTCCTGCACGCGAACGAACGCAAGACAACTTTGGCAGGCTCTGGAGAATTCTCGACCACTTCTCGCCCGATTCTCGACAACTTCTTGCCCGATTCTTGGCATTTCTCGACAGTTCACATAAAGCTACGCACATGTACAACTGTCTGTACTTACCAACAGGTGGGGCTCCTACCCAATCATTGATTAGAACGGTTGGTCGAGCCCTCGAAGATGGTTTCACTCTATTTTAATGGGCGAAATCCCAACCTTACTTGCTTCATCAACTTCATGCTGGGGTAAACAGTGCATCATAGATGCTGTGGGTCGAGAAAATAATGGGCCGCTATTTGCTTTGCCCAGCACCAGTGCGCTATTAACAGGAACTTCATTGAATTTCAAAGACACCTACCCAGGCAAGTAATAAGCGACCCATCTGTACATACTACAGGGTTCGGCGTGAGGTGTGATGTATCACAGAGGGGGGGGGGTTGAACCCATCGAAATCCGGTGGGATGGGGGGTCGGACCTTCGGTCAACCAAGAAACAAGATGGACTTCTATCAGGCCGGAGGGGCGGGCGTTGAGAACCGTACCGTTAATATAAAAAATGACGGCAAAATCAGATCACAATAGGAGGTAAAATTAAAACTGGAGATTTTACTGAGAGAGCAAAATGAGACAGGAGATCAAAAAAAGAATTTGAATAGTGAGAAACATTTGCGAAAAAACAAGTGAGGCAAGATATGAAATTCACTGGTGATAAAGCATGCAAGACAATAGACGACGGTAGCACGGCCATCGTTAATGACTCTGACATGGAGGAGGAGTCTTGGAAAGGTAAAATGTGTCGCCAAAGCGCTCCTGGATATGTCAGCAGGGGCGGGGCTGAGTATTCGCTGTCATCGAGATCATTACAAGCGGACTACCCTGTCAACAAAATGACACAGATGTTCTGGAATTTCGTAATCTAAGATCCATTCTTAGGCAATTTAGAATTCACAGGTTCGATCTGCTGAAGGTAAAAATTTCGCCAAGCTGTAAAACGATAGATAGCTGACTGTAACAAAAGAGCGTTGTTCACTGTGATATCTCTTACAATTTCCTTAATGAAATCGCCTTTTGATTTTAACGCCCTCAGGGCACATAAGAGCGGTTGCGGGCGCGGATCCCACATTTTTTAATGCGAATGTCCGCATGTGGAAACGATCCCAAAGTTTCATGGATGCAGCTTCAATCCGAACGGCGCTACATAGGGTGGGCGGAGTCTGTTTTCATGCCCTGAGGGCACACAGGTGCGGTTTCAGGTATCAAAACCTCATTTAGTAGTTGGCTATCCGAATGTGAAAACGCACCCAAAATTCATGGACGCAGCTTCAAGCCGAACAGCGCTACATAGGGTGGGGTCCATGAAAAAATGTTCGTCCGGAATTGTTGTGAAATATTTACAAGTATTTATCGAATTTTTAATTAGGGAGTTTCGCGTGCTCTGGCATTCGCTCGCGTGTAGCCCTACACAAACTCACTTGTTGCCCAGTGAAACCTGGGCAACAAGTCATTTTTCTGGTGCGCGACATGGAAAGTGTGGGGCGATTGTGAGCATTTGTGCCCACAAAACCACTTGTACCCCCACTAAATCACTAGTCGCCCCGCGAAATCACTTGTTGCCCCGAAAGAGCAACTGCTGACCCTAAAATCACTTGTTGCCCCGCAAAATCACTTGTTGCCCCGCAGGTTCCCTTGTTGCCCCGTTAAACCACTTGTTGCCCCCCCCAAAACCAGTTGTTGCTCGGATTCATCATTTGATCATTCGGGCCCCACTGCGTTGTTTATTCACGGATTCCGTCTACTCTCTAGACACCTTGTGCTTCCAAACCCTTCTTCTTCTTCTTCCTCCTCTTCCTCGTCTTCCTCGTCTTCTTCTTCTTACTCTTCCTCGTCTTCCTCGTCGTCGTCTTCTTCTTCTTCTTCTTCCTCTTCCTCGTCTTCCTCGTCTTCTTCTTCTTCCTCGTCTTCCTCGTCGTCGTCGTCTTCTTCTTCTTCCTCTTCCTCGTCTTCCTCGTCTTCTTCTTCCTCTTCCTCGTCTTCCTCGTCGTCTTCTTCTTCTTCCTCTTCTTCCTCTTCCTCGTCTTCCTCGTCTTCTTCCCATTCTTCCTCTTCTACCTCGCCGCTTGTGAGTGTGGCTTAAAGGCAGTGGTCGCGATCAAATATGCTTGTCGTCTTTTTCTCTCCAAATCCTTTCCTGGGTCTCGAGTAGTAGGACCTATGAGCAAAAATCGCGAAAAAACCACTGTTTTGGGCCGAATTTGAAACCTGAACTTTCTTGTCTTTTGATGGTGGACGAGCCCTCTCCACATCATCGGCATCGATGACCTCTTATATCAAGAACATCAGCTAGCTTGAAATTGAATGTCAATCAATGAACCTTCGAATTTATGTGTGTATCTAGTCAAAAACATTGACTGAAGTGATGCTTTCGTTATTCAACCGTTTTTATTCGTTAAATTTGCATTTATTTCGTCCTCTGAATGTCGATGATTTTTGACTGCTCGGCATGAGACTGCGATCTGTTTCGTCATCGCTGTGCACGTGTGCACGAACTAGCTTCTTTGGGCCCTAGAAACTCTATTTGTAGACCGTTTTTAACCGCGCTACCTTCATAGTTTTTCAGCTGTTTTTGATCTAAGTTGATTTTTGTAGTTTTTTTCGATAACGTTTTTCATCGTGACCACTGCCTTTAAAGGCAGTGGTCGCGATGAAAAGCGTTATCTACGAAACTATAGAAATCAGCCTAGCTTGAAAACAGCTGAAAAACTATGAAGGTAGCGCGGTGAAAAACGGGCTAGAATCAGAGTTTCTAGGGCCCAAAGATTGTGCGTAGTATTTCACTGGGAGTGTGCAGGGTGTCATGTGCATGTGTGCAGTACATATAGTAGAGGTGCAGGACCCAGTAGGGTCCTGCACATCGTGCGCACTCCCAATGGGATCCTGCACACTCTCAGTGAAGTCGTGCACACCCCCAGTGAGGTCCTGCACACATCCTGCACACTCACACTGTGGTACTGCACCAAATCATAAACGTCCTGCACCCCATTCACGACGACTTGCATACTCTTCAGCAAGCGTAAGCGTAAGGAAAACGCGTTATCGTATGTGATCTCGCGTTAAGTCCGCGCGAAACTGCAACCAAACGGGAGCTGACAGAGAAAATGGAAATAGTGTGTGAATGAAGAAAAAGATGGATAGCTTCCGAAAAAGTCCTCCGGAGGACTTTTTCGGAAGCTATCCATCTTTTCCTTCATTCACACACTATTTCCATTTTTCTGTCAGCTCACGTTAAGTTGCTGTTTTGCGCGGACTTACCGCGAGCTGAAAAAAGCTCAGAAAAACTTGAAAAAAAATTCTAAATCGCTAATTTTTCTCCAAAAAAAAGCAGAGCGGACCAATTTTTTGAATTTTTTTCAATGCGTATCTAGTGGCTCATACAGTGAGTGTGCTTAACTTAAGAAATGCCTGGCGCATCTTCTGAAAATCGTCAACTGAAAAGCTCACGGTCAGCTGCAGTTAACCAACCGCGAGTTAACTCGCGGTTATCTACCCATTTACTACCACCCCAGATTTATTTCTAAATGCACCTCATCAGACTAGAAGAAAATCACGAATAAATTAGAGGATATCAAACGAATAAAAATTTTCGAATATTCGAATAAACGAATTATTCAGAAAATTGACTTTTCCGAATATTCGAATAAACGAATAATTCGGATAATTGACTCTTTCGAATATTCGAATAAGCGAATTATTCAAAAAATTGACTTTTCCGAATATTCGAATGAACGAATTATTCGGATATTTGACTCTTTCGAATATTCGAATAAACGAATTATTCGGATAATTGACTCTTTCGAAAATTCGAATAAGCGAATTATTCGAAAAATTGACTTTTTCGAATACTCGAATTATTCGAATATTTGATTATTCGTTTACTCGACCGAATATTCGTTTTCCAAATATTCGTTGACATACTCTAGAAAAAATCGGGAATCTTTTTTTTCAAATGTTCGGCGTTGCGAATAATTCGGAAATGTTCACTTTTCGAATATTCAATTTTCCAAATAATTCGGAAATGACCTTTTTAATTTTCGACTTTTCGAATGATTCGAAGTCGCCTTCTTTAATCGAATAGTAAATTTACGAATCATTCGATTTGTTCGAAGTATAGTTCCCACCCCCATAAAATTTTAGGGTGTTTTTGAGAAAAAAAATCGGATTCTGGTCAAAAGTGGCAATCGGGGGCACTATCAATATGTCACGGTATCAGGCAGTAAACATAGAGAGCTCTTGAAAGAAAAACCATTACACTTCCGTGAGAATTTTGCGCCGGTGGCAAATTCTAAACTTGTATCTAGCGTACCACTTCGAAAATCGTCAAAAGTCGCGATTCGCCATCAAAATTTTCCTAAAAAAAAGCTTCGAAAGAATCAAGTCGAAAATTTCAGAAAATTGACACATAAACCCCCAAATTCGTGATCAGCGCCCGAAATAACACAACTGGGAGGATATTAAGTTAAATCTGGAACATTTTCAAAAACGCTTTCGGGGCCCACTAATTGATATTAATAAAACCCAACCGAAAATCCGTACAAATCCATAACGCTATCAGTCTGTACAAAGTTTGGGTAATGTGCCTTCACCCAAACTTGGGCCAGAGGGGTTGTTTTGGGCGCTGAACACAATTATGAGGTCAGTTTCAAAATTCTCTAAAGACTAGTGCACGTTTTGGAAGGTACAACAGGTACAGAAATCTGACGAAAAACGTCTATAACTCCTTTCGGTGTGGTTTTAGGCAGATGCGAAGACCATAATCGGTTTTACACCAAAAAACGGTTCTAGAGAGTTACATTTCTTCCAGAATAGTTAGGCTAACTAAAAGTAGCTCCCTTAAGAGCCTCACTAGACATGAGCTTATAGAAGAAAGTGGAAAATGGAGGAAGATTGAGGTGATGATCAGGAGAGAAAGAAAACACGCCGGCGCACGCGACGCGACCGCACACGCCACCTCCCAGGCCTCCTCCGCGCCGGCGCTAGCTGGGGCGAGACAGTCCATACAATGCTCACAAAGATTTTGTGGGCATTGCCCACAATCTTTTTTGTGGGCGCTCGACTCTCGCCGGCGCGATTATGTGGAACGTCTAGCGCCGACGAAAAAGGACGCGAAATTGGCCACGCCCTCCGGGGCAACACGCGAGCGAATGCCAGAGTGGCTACAACGTGCGGAAAACCTAGTCAGGGACCCAAGTAACCAATTTCATTTTTGTACCCGGTTAAAAACGGTCTTTGAAGACCCATTTTAAGGTGTGATACAATCGATTGTATCACACCTGAAAATGGGTCTTTAAAGACCGTTTTCAACCGGTTAAAAGAATGACATTGATCAGTTGGGTCCGTGACTAGGTTTACCGCACGTTGTAGCAACGCGAAACTCCCTAATTCAAATTTCGTTAAATACTTGTAAATATTTCACAGGGGGTGTGTATACAAGTCTGTTGGTACCTGCTCGTTGGTGCCCCTGCTTCTACTGAACCCAGCAGACGTTTGAGTGTACACGGGGAACGTTCGAGCGATATAGCGTGCACAACTATATCGCGAAAGTATCCCGCACATTGCATAAAGGTGTCGCCGTCCGGCACACCAAGGCCTCTGGTCCATAACACCTTAGGATCTATACCTAGGGAGTTCATGGAGTCTTTGGTCACAAGCCACAGTTTCGCCACCCTGAACTGTCGATCGCTGTCGAGTGATATCCAAAAAACTGCGCTATCCAGACTTCTGAGCTATTTCCATGCACCGTTTGCTGCTTTGCAGGAAACCCGCCTCAAGGATAGACCCGTCATCAGCGTGGGAGAGTACACCATCTACTGCGGTAACGCTGACGATAGGAGAGTGGGAGGCTGTGCAATAGCTGTAAGGAAGGATTTCAATGGTATGGTCAAGGAGTTCCGCTCAACGTCGTGCCGGAATGCATTCGTACGTCTGCGGGATCACAGAGGATTCAATCTGTAGATGGTGAGTGCTCATGCGCCCACTGAAACCGCCGAAGACAATTCGAAGGATGCGTTTTATGAGGAACTCAATACGTCGCTGGCCAGGATACCTTGTCAACATGCTGTTGTCGTGGGGATTGACGCAAATGCGAAGATGGGACTTGATCAGGAATCCGAAGTACTCGGTCAGTGGTTCTACCCAGTGGACCAAACATCGGACAATGGCTACCGCCTTGTCGACTTTTGTGGACGCAGTTGTCTGATTATTGCATCGACATTCAAGAGGAATCATCGCCGCCATAAGCTTACGTGGCAGGGACCAACCCAGCTATCTCCAGAAAAGCAGCGGAAGCGGAAGATGACAACTTTGAAACTACAGCTTGACTATGTCCTGACGAGGAATATTCCAGTATCGGACATTTGAAGATCTAAAGCTGTGTGGGATGTCGCATTCGATTCGGATCACCGTCCTGTTCTGTTGAACTCCAGTGCGAGGATTCATAAGAGGAAGCGAGGGGCTCAGCCTCTCCAGAGGATTGACATGACAGGTCCCAGAGATGAAGAGTGCAGAAGGAATTTTCGACAAGGCGTTTCTATTCACATCGGAGTACGGACTAAGAAGAAACTTTGCGACGCCGATTGTTTTGTCAAGTGCATCCAGGACGCTTCGAAAGAGGCACTCCCGGTTGTACAGCTTAGGAAGAAGTTCGCCTACGTCTCAGAAGAAACAACATCTACATACAACAGAGTATGTGCTCTCCGAACTGCAGGAAACTTCGTGGAGGAGAAGCGTCTGAGGAGGAAGTTGCGTCGGCAGCTTCGAAGTGACCGCGAGCGAGAGTGGACGTGTAGAGCTAAGGAGTTCGAGAAGGCTTGGGAGGAGACGAATCCGAGGAAAGCCTACACGTTGCTGCGACAGTATGGCGGGAAGATGAAGAAATGTTCTCCTGTCTTGAACACTACCAATGGAGTTGCAGTTCGTGATACGACGCTGCCAATATGGAAGGATTACTTCGGTTCACTACTGAATCGTCCAGCGCCATCAGTACCTGAGCTCCTGCATGTTTAGAGAGCACATTACGATGTCAGTGAGGAACCACCGACTGAGTCTGAAGTTTTGGATTGTGTCCGGAAAATGAAGAATGGAAAGGCTGGTGTAGATGACAACATCACTGCTGAAATGATGAAAGCTCTTCCTCCGTCTGGGATTCGTGAAATGACCAACACCATCCGTGCTATATGGATGAGCGAAAGGATACCCGATTCGTGGAGACATGCGATCATCGTACCTCTTCACAAGAAGCTATCCGTCACGATCCTAAGAACTACAGAGGAATCTCTCTACTTCGTGTCATGTACAAGGTTTTAGAACGTATCATTCTCGAGCGACTTATCAAACATCGTGAAAGAACGACCAGAGATGAGCAAGCCGGTTTTCGACCTGGAAGATCGACCATCGACCAAGTGTTCGTCGTGAGAAGAGTAACTGAATCGTGGCAGCGATATTCGAAGCCATTACAGCTTGCTTTTTTGGACTTTGAAGCCGCGTTCGACTCTCCTCATCGTGATCGATTGCTCAATGCTCTGCGAGCAGATGGAGTCCCGGAAAAGTATGTTCGGTTAATCGAGGACATGAAAAAAGGAACAACAGCAGCAGTTCGTACACCTGTCGGATTTACGCCAGCTTTCGAGGTGAAAACAGGAGTAAGGCAAGGAGCCGTTGCAGGACCTTTTCTTTTCAACTTCGCCGTTGATGACATCATGCGTAGAGTTGCAGAACAGTTTCCTGCGGATGTGATCCTAACACCATCAGGACGCTCCCTTGTCGACCTGGAGTACGCCGACGACATCGTGTTATTCGCTGAAAACAACGCAAAACTGCAAAGGATTGTGAACCTCGTTTCAAAGTATGCCACAGCCTATAGACTTCGTCTTCGTCCCGACAAATGCAAGCAGATGTGGCTCTCTTAGAGGCCTTCAACGGGAGTTTGTCTGGACGGACAACGTATCGAACTGGTGGACGATTTCTGTTATTTGGGCTGTTTGCTGAAGAACGATGGTAGTTATGCAGCGGACATTCGACAACGATGTGCAAAAGCTACGTTCGCATTTAATTCTCTAACCAAGTGTTTGTGGTCTACCACCATCGCGAAGGAAGTCAAGTTGCGCGTCTACCTATCCGCTATTCGCCCTATCATGATGTACGGATCGGAGACGTGGGTAGCACCGAAGACGCAGATGGAAAGGTTGGATCGAACGGAGAGGAAGCTTTTTAGGCGTTTGCTTGGATATTTCTGGCCGCGTGTATGCCATAACGGAGACCCTTACAAGGAAATCGACGCAGTACATCAACGCTTGACACGAGGGAGGTGCCAGCATCTCCTAACGCCATCTCAAGCAGCAATGCAAAGTCGACTTCGACTGCTCGGGCATATACTAAAAAGAACGCCGGATCGTCTCGTACAACACGCTTTAAGAATGCTTCCAAATCCTGTCTGGAAACGGCCACCTGGGCGTAGGCGAAAGTTCTGGACGGATGTGGTTAAAGAGGATTTGAAGTCACTCGGCATCGAAAGACAGTTCAGGCGCGATGTTTCGTTTCGCAGGAAATGGAATAGTGACAGCTGGATGGAATGTGTTCAAATTGTGGCTGAAGACCGTGAAAAATGGACACGGCTGACTACTAGGACGGCACACCTCGGTGAAGATGCGGAATGACCGCGTCAGGCGAAAGCCAACCGATTAAGTCAAGTCATTTCACAGCTATCGATTTTTTCGACCAACCTATGTAGCGCTGTTCGGCTTAAAGCTGCGTCCATGAAACTTTGGATGCGTTTTCACATCCGGATAATCAATTATTAGATGTGGTTTTCATACCTGAAACCGCACCTATGTACCGTCAGGGCATGAAAACAGGCTGCGCCCACCCTATGTAGCGCTGTTCGGATTGAAGCTGCATCAATGAAATTTTGGGTGCGTTTTCACATTCGGCTAGCCAGTTACTTAATGTGGTTTTCATTCCTAAAACCGCACCTATGTGCCCTCAGGGCACTAGTGAACGTTCAGCCATTGGACAATCTTTTGTTGCCATCGTCGCAGGAGAGTTGTTTTGGTCTGCTTCCGGGGAAAACATTTATTTATTGCATTAAGTCGCCATCATTTTTCCCAGGGGCTGAGCAAATCGCTTGACTTGGGTGGGGGGTCGGACCAATGTTGGGTTGTATCACACCTCGCGCCGCAAGGTTCAGAGTTTGATGGTCCGCTCAGACCTGATTCATTTGAGATTTATTCAAATTATTAATCCTGTTTCCCAAAATCATTTTGAAATTTAGGGAGTAATTTCTTACGCCATATCTAAAATCCGTTTGTTCCAACTGCAGATCCTCGAGAAAGGTTCGGTACTTGGAAGCTCGATAACTCCAAGAATGATGTAACTTAAAAATCCTATTTTCTGGTAGGCTTGTTGATCGAATCCGTAAATCACGGTTGCGTGGATCCCCGCTGTAATGCGCGCCGCAGTGATGAGAGGGCAGCCACGCATTTTGAGCTGTGGGTTCGATCAACAAACTTTTCTGGTATACCTGATATTTCAAAATTAGAAAACATGAAAATTTGCATATTTTCCATTGTAATTACTACGCCTGCACACGTGCAAAGCGTTTGCGATCAACGTCTTTTGGATGATTGATACTTTCCGTAGGCAGCAGCATTTTTTCGTGATAGAAATAAGTTTTTTTCTATTCAAATGATGTTGAAATCGGTGTCCGCCTGCTAATTGCAGAAACATAGACGATTAGACTGAACTCTCATGAGGTGATTAACCACATTTTTCACATTTTTTAAAATCATTTTCCCGTGCATTAGTCTTTGAAAAACAAATTGCAAATTGGCGATGTTTAATGAGCTTCTCCGATTGTCTCTCATTTTTTATCCGAATATTCGGAACAAATCTTCGAGTATTTCGCAGATATATTCGAATTTTCCTGGTCTTACTCAGACAATGGGGTGGACCGACGGCGGACAAGTTGCGTACCGACAGCGGGATGGGCGACGTTTGGAACGCAATTTGCACGCGGTCGGCACGCAACTGCGCGCGTTCGACACGAAATGCATTTTTCGCCCGCGGTCGGCCCACCCCATTGTCTGAGTATGTCTTATGTACCTAATAGTCTTATGTACCGTTCCAAACTTCGCAAAATATTCGGAAGGTCGAATAGATCGGTATTCCATCATAACATAATACTTGGGAAGAGCAAATAGTTTAAATTTCCCATCGGATACAGTATTCGTCTAGACCATTTATTTAATCATTCGGATGATTCGAATATTTCAGAAACCGAATAGTTTAGTTTCACGAATGAATGGGATTGTTGTGAATACACAACCCTTAGTATATGTTATATGTATAGGAACCATCATGATATATAATATTACCACAAGCCATTATTGGCAATTGATTATAATAATAGGCAGGTGCCGCCCACGTAGAATATGTGTAAATAGTATTTTATTTGAAGTGGTTTTATCGTCCTAAGATCGTCTAAGGATCGTTCCTATTATTATGATCGTCTATATTTGTTGCTATCAGCAAGAAGTTATTCAGCGAACAGCCGTGCTACCGAATTGCACATTTCGTATTCTGGAAACATCACCGACATCTAGTCGATGATTCTCCCTTATAATAATTCCAGCTAGTTTTCAGATTGTATTTGAGATTCGTTGAATCAGCTACCGCTTACGTTTCCATCGCCCCCGTTTTGCGAATACACAACCCATAATGTATGTTGTGGTTGCCGGAGAGCACCGAGGCGGCTGCGGCGTGCTGCTCCGTTGACAAGTCCTGAGCCGTAGATTTCTAAATACATTGCGTGTCCGCGCCGCGGCGCCCCGTAATGAATTTGGTTGACTTACACTGAGCCGCGCTCCGGCGGAAGTATGAACGACGTCCGGAGTAGAACAACGGCATGGGCTGCTGTCGTCCTTCGATGCTCTTCCTCCGAGGTAATGAGGTGATGGGCATGCGACGAAATCACAGAAAGGTACTAAAGTTGTGCTCAAATATTCGCAATCGAATAAACATTCGAATATATTATTTGATTATTTATCCGATTATCAAGTAATCGAAAAATTCCGATTTTCGATCATTATTCGAAATCGACTATCGAAAATACCAGATATTCGATACACTTCTGTGGGTCAGGATTGTGTGTAACTGAAATTTCCAATTTCGTAAATCGTAATTTTCAAAAACCCTCATAATTCGTGAACCGTGATTTGTAACTGGTCAGTAATAGGCTCAAACACAGCCCCAAACCCCATCAAACATTATAACGCCTCAACTTTCCAGTAATGATCTGTGTTTAAAAAAATCTGTTTTCCATGAGTACTTTAAAAAGCCCTTATCGGAGCGAATCTCTCGTCCGCAATTGCAGACACCCACTGTGGCAGCACGCGACACGATGACAATCGTGGTGGGACCATGTAGTCCCAGCACAATTAACCTTCGACCCAGCACGATTTTGTCGCATTACGTGCTGCAACAGCGTTTGTCCATAAATACGGACCGGAACTTCGTTCTCATAGGGACAATACTGGTCGAAAGCGCTAAACCTCCTCTATTCAACGCTTTTTTTGGGTTTTCAGCCAAACTTGGCGGTTTCCGAAATAAAACTGAAATTTGATGAAAATTCAGGGTACCGACTGAGCGTCTACAATTTTTTTAGCAGGCAAAGCTAGAGCCACGGAATTTGGTAAGGCAATTGAATCCACGACGTATGCGCTAGATCAAAATATACACGGGAATTCTCAGGAGAGCGAGATTTGTATACTTTTACCAACCTTTAACAAAGTGCTTCTATGGCTGTCGACTACAGCTAATTTGGATTTTGTTATTTTTGCCGATTTTCGAAAACGAAATAAAACAAGGATAATGCTGATTAGGTGAAAAAAAAAGTATTATTCAAAAAGGTGAAGTTAATGTCAAATAGCAGCAAGTTTTGAGGCTCATACTCGTTAGGGCAGAATATGTGGTTGTCGGAGAACTCACACCCGTCCCGAGATTCTCATTCACCTAAAACATCGCCACAAGCCAGGGTCCCCTCCCCTTCCCAAATCAAATGGATAAGTTGCCTGGAGGATTGACAATTCACACAAAGTCGGATTTCCTACTCGCCTTATTTTCCATATATAGAGTTACCTATTAAAGCGGCGGGTGTGAGTTCTCATAGAATCTCCAGGTACGACTCTCCATGAACCTCGGCACTGTAATCAGTAGCAGTTGTTTTGTTTACCAGGACCACGAGGTTGGTAGATGCATCATTGGCTTACGCTCGTTTCGGCGGGATCGCCGTCTTCAGAGCCTGAAAGGAACAAATCATAAAGGTGCTTATTCGGCCAAATGTCGACTAAACCTTGCTAAAATTTGAGAGAAATTCTTACAAAACGTGGTCAATAACAGAGAAACTAGGACGTTACCGCACCTTGCCAGGAAACTCGCTAGAGGACCAGCAGCATAGAAGGGTTGGCGGATGGCGGAGCACAGATCGAAACCGCTACCTCTCGACGTTGGAATGCGAGTCTGAGGTAGGGCTTGAGCTCTCCAGCTATATATAGGCACTCCCCCTTCCGATTGATTTTTGGGTCGCTCGCCTGGATCCAAAATGCCTCCAGGGTGCTTCTGGCAGGGGTATCGGTTTCCCGCGCAATCATCTCGACCTCGACATGGTAATTATCGCCGTTGTGAGCGTTACCACGGTGACACCCCAGAACTGTTGATACCCGCAGGTTATCCTTGCTCGTCTAAGTGCTCTTTGATTCTAACCCAGAGCGGCCGCGAAGTCTCACCAATATATTGCTCGCCGCACAGCTGGCACGAGATCCTGTAGACCACACCGCATGCAGTGCAATCTCCCTCTCTACCAGTTGGGCAGACCACACAATTGGAAGTTGTGCAAATGCGGTCATATAGACGGTTTCGGATGAGGCGGTTTTTGAGGTTATTTGGAGGGATGTCAGCAATGGCGACAGAGCTTTCCAGACCGGCTTTGCGTAGGCATTTTCGCAGAGATTTGCTCACTTCATCCGAAATGAAGGGCATTTTTATGGGAATTTTGCCATCAACTGCTGATTCCTGCTCTTCGCGGCGTGCGGCTGAGCCTCTGGATCTGCGCAGAACCATACTGGGGGGATATCCGTTAAGAGCAGCAATTTCTTGCGCCATTTGAACAGATTCTTTTTGCTCGTTTTCTCCGGTACAGACACATTTCGCCGTTCGATACATATTTTTAACAACCGCCCTTTTTGTTTGTGAGGGGTGTGCTGATTGGTAATGAACAATTATGTATTTGTTTGTTACTTGGTTTACGATACCATTTTGTAGCGAAAACGCCCCCCCCCCCACCCGAAAATTTTATTTGGACATTTAGGAAAGGAAGCTAGTCTACCACCGTTTTTTTTTCGGGTAAATTTCACATTTTCCGACTGATTGTTGATAAGTTTAAAACACTGATCCATTTCCTCCTGGGTGGGGCAGACGACAAAGCAGTCGTCTATGTACCTACAGTATAGCATTGGGAGCCGTGCCAGCACCGGAGATTCGATTTTACCCATAAATGCTATGGCAAGCGTGGGAGCTAGGCGCTGTCCCATGGCCAGCCCTCTGTCCTGACTAAAGTATTGCCCTGACCATCTGAAAATATTGCATTTAAGGCACTCATGGAGAAGTGTCATAAGCTGCTCAATCGTTAACCCCAACATGTTAGTGGAGCCTTGGTGTTGGGTAAGGAGCTCGAAAACGGCCTCCATAGCATGGTCATTGCTGACATTGGTGTAGAGGGCGATGGCGTCAAAAGACTCCATTATGCACGGGTTTGCGGGTTGAATGCTGCGGAGATGGTCAAGGAATGCGCGGGTGTGTCATAGAATCATATGTTATCGCTGCAGCCGCTTAGCGGCTGGAGAGGTTCGGTTTTGGCTGGAGAGGTTTTGGAAAGGTCGTGAAAAGTGCATCGGGCTTCTGATGACGTCATAGGGACGTCGGTAAAAGCAGCAAGAAGCCGCATTGTCATTAGGCTCATGCCAATAAGTGATACTGCTCGGGAAGCTCAGCAATTTTTCTTTAAAGGCAGGGTTCTCGATAAAATCGGTTGTTGTGCTATACCCATGGAATGGTAGATCTGGCCATCACAAAAGTGAAAATAAGTAAAAAATTGGAGAAAAAACGCTCAGGAGCAAGTTATGGCTTGTTGTCCTCCTGCCCCCAATTATCGAGATTTGGGTAAAAGCCTGATTTGTCATGTTTTATTCTGCTTCTAAAGTAATTTCTGAACAATTCTGGAGACTGCTGATTATTTTAGCAGTATAATAATTGTCGTATAAGCAAGCATTAATGAAAATCGCGCTAATTAGGGGGCCGGCCGACACCGGTAATTAGCCGTTATTCTTTGTTTTTGAGCGTTTTCCCCGCGAATTTCTTGGGTCTTTCACTTATTTTTACTTTCGTGAGAGCCAAATCTACCTTCTTATGAAGAGAGCTCAAAAGTTGTTTTTATCGCGAACCGTGCCTTTAACTTACCGAACAGCTATCCGTTTTGCTTAGGCACAGCTTTCCGCAGCTAATGGCAACATGCTTCTGAAGATCACCGTAGCGTGTCAGATAAGGTGTTCGCAATGTGTTATAAAAGTTCTGAGAATAATGTTTGTACACATATTTTATACTACATATATCTTAGGTGCCTCAAACGGGCAATTCGTTTCGTCATTATTGGGGCCAGGCGACATTGCAATTTTGGAATCGCCGAAGATCAACGCAACGCCGTCATTGAATGTCCTTTTATTCCAATTCTTCAGACCATCTCAGATGACAACAATACGATTGTGCCTAGGTGCGTTCACCCACTCATGCATTAATCCCTACATTCAGTTCTCCACATATAAAATTTGTCAAATGTCTTTTTTTCCTAGGATCACGCTATACCAATGTGTTACGGAGCACAGCTGCTTTCACGCGATGCCCTTCTATTCTGCGATCTGTGACTTCAAAAAATTCGTTGCGATGGAATACTGTCCATGTGCAGCTGCCTCCTGGCACAACGAATGCAAGTTTTCAGAGCAATCCTGTCATACTACACACACACACACACACACACACACACACACACACACACACACACACACACACACACACACACACACACACACACACACACACACACACACACACACACACACACACACACACACACACACACACACACACACACACACACACACACACACACACACACACACACACACACACACACACACACACACACACACACACACACACATATATATATATATATATATATATATATATATATATATATATATATATATATATATATATATATATATATATATATATATATATATATATATATATATATATATATATATATATATATATATATATATATATATATATATATATATATATATATATATATATATATATATATATATATATATATATATATATATATATATACCAGGCGGCTAACGCCGCCCAGCGTCAGAGCAAACCAGCTTCATAGGTTCAGTGTGGCCGGCTTCGCCGTCCAATTCCAGATAGCACGTTCAGATCTAACAAAAAGCTCAACGAATCTGGTAATGGAGATTGATATTGCTAGTGAGCACTATGATAAGAATAATTTTATTCAAAACCTCTCTGCGTCCAAAAAAGCTTTATAACTTCGCCGAACTCCTCCGCTTTTCGTTTGGCTCTGCCAAAAGATGTCTCCATTGACCTTGTGTAGCACTCGTTTGACTTTGCCAATAGTTAGGCTGGGTTTTTCGGCCTCCTTCCATAGGCCAGCTGTTGCATTGGTTTGGCTCAGCCGAATGATGGACCGGCTTTACCGGCCTCCCTCCATCAACTATGTGTAGCATTCCTTCGAATTCGCCAAACGATAGACCGGCTACCCCCGGTCTCCCTTCATGAGCCATGTGTAGCATTCATTTGGCCTTGCAAGACGGTAGACCGCCTCCCCTCGGCCTCTCTCCATCAACTCTGTGTAGCACTCTTTTGGCTTTGCCAAAAGTTAGGCTGGTTTCCCCGGCTTACCTCCATAAGCAATGTGTTGCATTCGTTTGGCTCCGCTGAATATGGGCCGGCTTTGCCGACCTCCCACCATCAACTATGTGTAGCACTCGTTCCTCACCACACGATATACTGGCTTCTCCTGGCCTCCCTATCAAAAAGGTGTAGCATTCCTCTACATTCGCCAAACAATAGACCACCGACTTTTCAGGTCTTAATCGTTTGTGGCATTCGTTTGGCTTTGACATACGATAGGCGGGTAACGGCTAAATGTGCTTAGGCTAGTGGTCCACCACGATCGGGAACGAAGAAAGTTCAAAGGACGTCATATGCAACAGCTAGGATGGTCCCACCATGGTTTGTTACGGAGGTACTTATAAGGCGCAATATGCAACAACTAAGGTGGTCCCACCAACATTGGTAACGGAGGAAGTTTAGAGCACTAAGCAGCAGCTGTGATGGCCCCACCACGATCCATGGCTTGAAACTTTTTTTTTGGGGGAAGGCACTCGAGAAAATGAAATGGTTTATTCATGAAAATGAAAACTTGGGCTGATCTCATATTGCCCGATAGTCAATGTTTTCGTGGAGACTCCATGGAAATACTTTGACTCTCGAAAGCGGTATCATTCATTCTCCAACTAAATCCTGAGTGCCCCCCCCCCCAATTGTTTCATACCCGATCCATAACGTTGGAAGTTTTAAGGGCTCAATATGCATCAGGTAGGGTGTTCCCACCACGATACATAACTATGAAAGTTCAATGGACTCAATATGCAACAGGTAGGGTGGTCCCACCACGATCCATGGCTTGAAACTTTGGCTCTATCTTAGACGGGGGGGGCACCCAAGATTTACTCATAGAAATGAACAAAAAACCTGATGAAAAAATAAATTATATTGCTGTCAAGCATTGTTGCTAATAAAATTTCATAGAAATACTTCGATTAGTCGCGTTACTGATCGGTGGAGCACTTCACTTCTGACTTGAATCCTGAGTCCCCCCCACCCCATCTAGGATAGTGCCGAAACTTTTTTTGGGTGGGGACACTCGAGAAAATGAAATGGTTCATTCATGAAAATGAAAATTTGGGCTGATATCATATGCCTGATAGCGTTATCAGTCATTGCCTTCGTGGAGACTCCATGGAAATACTTTGACTCCCGAAAGCGGTATCATTCATTCTCCAACTGAATCCTGAGTGGTTCCATACCCGATCCATAACGTTGGAAGTTTAAAGGGCTCAATATGCAACAGGTTGGGTGGTCCCACCAAGATCCATAACGTTGAAAGTTCAAAGGACTCAATATGCAACAGGTAAGGTGGTCCCACCACGATCCATAACTATGAAAGTTTGAAGAACTCAATATGCAGCAGGTAGGGTGGTCCCACCACGATCCATGGCTTAGAACTTTGGCTCTATCCTAGACGGGGGGAAGGGGGGGCACCCAAGAATTACTCATACAAATGAACAAAAAACCTGGTGAAAACATGAATTATATTGCTGTCAAGCATTGTTGCTATTGAAATTCTATAGAAATACTTCGATTAGTAGCGCTACCGATCGGTGGAGCACTTCATTTCTGGCTTGAATCCTGAGTCCCCCTCACCCCGTCTAGGATAGTGCCGAAACTTTTTTTTTGGGTGGGGACACTCGAGAAAATGAAATGGTTCATTCATGAAAATGAAAATTTGGGCTGATATCATATGCCTGATAGCGTTATCAGTCATTGCCTTCGTGGAGAATCCATGGATAATGCTTTGACTCCTGAAAGCGGTATCATTCATTCTCCAACTGAATCCTGAGTGCTCCCCCCAAATAGTTTCATACCCGATCCATAACGTTGGAAGTTTGAAGGGCTCAATATGCAACAGGTAGAGTGGTCCCACCACGATCCATACCGTTGAAAGTTTAAAGGGCTCAATATGCAACAGGTAGGGTGGTCCCATCACGATCCATAACTATGAAAGTTTAAAGGGCCCAATATGCAACAGGTGGGGTGGTCCCACCACGATCCGTAATGGCGAAAATTTAAAGGACTCAATATGCAACAGGTAGGGTGGTCCCACTACGATCCGTACCGTTGAAAGGTTAAAGGGCTCAATATGCAACAGGTAGGGTGGTCCCATCACGATCCATAACTATGAAAGTTTAAAGGGTCCAATATGCAACAGGTAGGGTGGTCCCATCACGATCCATAACTATGAAAGTTTAAAGAGCCCAATATGCAACAGGTGGGGTGGTCCAACCACGATCCGTAATGGCGAAAATTTAAAGGACTCAATATGCAACAGTTAGGGTGGTCCCGCCACGATCCCAATGCTGTGCGCGCTCCTCCTAAACCTAAATCACATTTCGCGAGTTTCTCTGTGTAATGGGTGAAACAATAACGCGCTCTGACTGATGGTATCGAAATTCGCGGGAAATTCAAAGACCCGGTCAGACAGACGGTCGTATGTGCCACACACGTGGTCAGACACACCACCACGCCGCTTATTATATATATATATATATATATATATATATATATATATATATATATATATATATATATATATATATATATATATATATATATATATATATATATATATATATATATATATATATATATATATATATATATATATATATATATATATATATATATATATATATATATATATATATATATATATATATATATATATATATATATATGACTTGACTTAATCAGTTGGCTTTCGCCTGACGCGGTCATTCCACATCTTCACCGAGGTGTGCCGTCCTAGTAGTCAGCCGTGTCCATTTTTTCACGGTCTTCAGCCACAATTTGAACACATTCCATCCAACTGTCACTATTCCATTTCCTGCAAAACGAAACATCGCGCCTGAACTGTCTTTCGATGCCGAGTGACTTCAAATCCTCTTAAGGGCAGTGGTCACGAGGAAACATGTCATCGAAAAAACTACAAAAATCAGCTAAGATCGAAAGCAGCTGAAAAACTAGGAAGGTAGAGCGGTAAAAAACGGGCTAGAATTATAGTTTCTAAGGCTAAAAGATGCCAGTTCGTGCACACGTGCACAGCGTCGCCAAAAAAGATCGCAGTCTCATGCCGGGCAGTCAAAAATCATCGACATTCAGAGGGAGAAATTAATGCAAATCTACCCAATAGAAACAATTGAATAATGAAAGCAACACTTCAGTCAATGTTTTTGACTAGATGTGTACATAAATCCGAAGATTCATTGATTGAAATTCAATTTCAAGCCAGCTGATGTTCTTTATATCAGAGATCATCGACACCGATTATGTGGAGTGAGCTCGTCCACCATCAAAAGACAAAAAAGTTCAGGCTTCAAAGTTGGCCCCAAAACAGTGTTTTTTACGCGATTTTTTCTTATAGGTCCTACTATTCGAGACCCAGAAAAGGGTTTAGAGAGAAAAAGACGACAAGCGTATTTGGTCGCGACCACTGCCTTTAAACCAAGTCCAGAACTTTCGCCAATGCACAGATGGCCGTTTCCAGACAGGATTTGGAAGCATTCTTGAAGCGTGTTGTACGAGACGATCCGGCGTTCTTCTTAGTATATGCCCGAGCAGTCGAAGTCGACTTTGCATTGCTGCTTGAGATGGCGTTGGTAGATGCTGGCACCTCCCTCGTGTCACGCGTTGATGTACTGCGTTGATTTCCTTGTAAAGGTCTTCTTTATGGCATACACGCGGCCAGAAATATCCGAGCAAACGTCTGAACAGCTTCCTCTCCAACCTTTGCAATCCAACCTTTCCATCTGCGTCTTCGGTGCTGCCCACGTCTCCGATCCGTACATCATGATAGGGCGAATAGCGGATAGGTAGACGCGCAACTTGACTTCCTCCGCGATGGGGGTAGACCACAAACACTTGGTTAACACTTAAGAGACCGCGTGTCCACACTGCGCACCCACGGCTGTTTTGCCCCTCGGACCGCGTGTCCACACTGCGCACCCACGCCATAAAACTTTTAATATTTTTATATTTCTATGGCGTGGAATCTGTTTTAATTACGGATAGGTTCTTTATAATGTAACCTATTTACACTCACAGTGGTCATGCATTCTGAGGGTTCCTAGTAATTTTACAAGCATCTCCGGAAATGACTTTTTTCGATTTTTCGAGCTTCTTTGGCCGGAGAGAAATCGTTTCAAACTTGGCTTAGAAGGGTTATCAATGATGCTTATCACGGAACTGATGTTCTATAGTTGACTGTCCAAGTAGTAGTGCCACCTTGTTGAGATAACTGTAGTAGGTCATCGTTTCAGATTTTACTGCCCTGACCCCGAGGGTTATTCGAGTTGCTGCACAAGGTTCTGGTGTTTACTTTTCAATTTCTAATGAAATTTCCTCCGACTAAGGTATATTAGCCATCGGTCAACTTTGTTTAAAATTTCGCTAAATGTTGAGTGGAGGGTAACTTGGAGGGAAGGAGGTGAAAACCTAGGAATAGTTAGTTCACTGCTCAAGATTTTATTGAAATTTAACTACGGGGTATATTTGGAGGCGCTGATTAATGAAGTGGTATATATTTCACGATTTTCAGAAGATTCGCTGGCGTCTGCCGTTCGTTATCCGCTTGTAAACGTTTCAGGTTTTGGTGCGACTTCGCTCGCGTGGTCACTGGGGAGGAGGGGGTGCTGATCATGAATCTGATTTCCATTTTGAAATTTCCGATAAAATTTCTGTCGGCCGCATCAGACAACTTCGTAGATCAAAGTATTTGAGTCAGTCGAAAGTTCTACATGAGGTTTATTAGGGCATCACAGAGGAGAAGTTCGTTCATTTTTCAAATTTTCAATACTCTGGATCGGCCTAGCACGGCTCAATTCTAATCATCAGCTGCAACCTAAAGAAAATTCTAGAAGTCGACAAACAAACGCCTATTTAGTTACCAGCCTAGTGCATGTAAAGCTGAAATAACTTCCAAAATAAAAAAAAGCAGGTCCGCAAAAAACGGTGGATCGGTGCTTCACCATGACCTTACTCCAGATCTCTGTGGAGCGACGTACTCTCAGGTGGAGTGGAAATGGAATACTGGTTGTCTAAGTAAGAAAGCCTGCTCCGATCAAAATGGTTCCCAGCGGACCGCGTGTCCACACGTGTCACCCACGGAAACGATTAGCCGTGGAGCGCACCGGTCGGCTGTGGAAATTCGCCGTGGAGCAGGCGGTCTCTTAAGTGTTAATGAATTGAATGCGGACGTAGCTTTCGCACATCGTTGTCGAAAATCCGCTGCATAACTACCATCGTTCTTCAGCAAACAGCCCAAATAACAGAAATCGTACACCAGTTCGATACGTTGTCCGTCCACACAAACTCCCGTTGAAGGCTTCTGAGAGACCCACATCTGCCCGCATTTGTAGGGACGAAGACGAAGTTCATAGGCTGCGGCATACTTCGAAACGAGGTTCACAATCCTTTGCAGTTTTGCGTTGTTTTCATCGAATAACACGATGTCGTCGGCGTACTCCAGGTCGACAAGGGAGCGTCCTGATGATGTTAGGATCACATCCGCAGGAAACTGTTCTGCAACTCTACGCATGATGTCATCAAAGGCGAAGTTGAAAAGAAAAGGTCCTGCAACGGCTCTTTGCCTTACTCCTGTTTTCACCTCGAAAGCTGACGTAAATCCGACAGGTGTACGAACTGCCGCTGCTGTTCCTCTGTTCATGAGTCGAACGCGGCTTCAAAGTTCAAAAAAGCAAGCTGTAATGGCTTCGAATACCGCTGCCACGATTCATTTACTCTCCTCACAACGAACACTTGGTCGATGGTCGATCTTTCAGGCCGAAAACCGGCTTGCTCATCTCTGGTCGTTCTTTCACGATGTTTGATAAGTCGCTCGAGAATGATACGTTCTAAAACCTTGTACATGACACGAAGTAGAGAGATTCCTCTGTAGTTTTCAGGATCCGTGACGGATAGCTTCTTGTGAAGAGGTACGATGATCGCATGTCTCCACGAATAGGGTATCCTTTCGCTCATCCATATGGCACGGATGGTGTTGGTCATTTTACGAATCCCAGACGGAGGAAGAGCTTTCAGCATTTCAGCAGTGATGTTGTCATCTCCACCTGCCTTTCCATTCTTCATTTTCCGTACACAATCCAAAACTTCAGACTTAGTCGGCGGTTCCTCACTGACATCGTAATGTGCTATCTGAACATGCGGGAGCTCTGGTATTGACGGCGCTGGACGATTCAGTAGTGAACTGAAGTAATCCTTCCATACACCCCCATATATATATATATATATATATATATATATATATATATATATATATATATATATATATATATATATATATATATATATATATATATATATATATATATATATATATATATATATATATATATATATATATATATATATATATATATTACATAGGCAAGCCTATGTAGTCAAAAACAATGTTCAAAATGACCATGAAATACAGAATGAACCATAGGAAGTTTAAAGCATGGAAGCTAGAAAAAAACAACATAGCGGAACAGAAAAGAAAAGCGCATTGCTGTAATAATCAACCTAAAGAAAGGAATCAAAAGCTATCCAGCCAGTCACGAAGGGCTACTTGTTCGATCAGCCAGCTCAAATTTTTCTCGAATGAAATTTTTTGAATGACGTAAAGTTGGAAGGAATGGAATGATTTCTACCAAGGTTCTCAAAAATGGGCAGGATCTTGTGGAGAAGAAGCAAGTCATTCTCTACTCTTCTGAGGGATAACGGTTTCAAGTGAAATAGCTCATTTCTCTGCACGGAATCAGGGTGTAGGCTTGTATAAGAACAGATGGATTACGTGTTGCCAAAGATCTGAATATTTTGTATATATATATATATATATATATATATATATATATATATATATATATATATATATATATATATATATATATATATATATATATATATATATATATATATATATATATATATATATATATATATATATATATATATATATATATATATATATATATATATATATATATATATATATATATATATATATATATGACTTACTTGACTTAATCGGTTTGGCTTTCGCCTGACGCAGTCATTCCGCATCTTCACCGAGGTGTGCCGTCCTAGTAGTCAGCCGTGTCCATTTTTCACGGTCTTCAGCCACAATTTGAACACATTCCATCCAGCTGTCACTATTCCATTTCCTGCGAAACGAAACATCGCGCCTGAACTGTCTTTCGATGCCGAGTGACTTTAAATCCTCTTTAACCACATCCGTCCAGAACTTTCGCCTACGCCCAGGTGGCCGTTTCCAGACAGGATTTGGAAGCATTTTTAAAGCGTGTTGTACGAGACGATCCGGCGTTCTTCTTAGTATATGCCCGAGCAGTCGAAGTCGACTTTCCATTGCTGCTTGAGATGGCGTTAGGAGATGCTGGCACCTCCCTCGTGTCAAGCGTTGATGTACTGCGTCGATTTTCTTGGAAAGGTCTTCGTTATGGCATACACGCGGCCAGAAATATCCAAGCAAACGCCTAAAAAGCTTCCTCTCCGTGCAATCCAACCTTTCCATCTGCGTTTTCGGTGCTGCCCACGTCTCCGATCCGTACATCATGATAGGGCGAATAGCGGATAGGTAGACGCGCAACTTGACTTCCTTCGCGATGGTGGTAGACCACAAACACTTGGTTAGAGAATTGAATGCAGACGTAGCTTTCGCACATCGTTGTCGAATATCCGCTGCATAACTACCATCGTTCTTCAGCAAACAGCCCAAATAACAGAAATCGTCCACCAGTTCGATACGTTGTCCGTCCACACAAACTCCAGTTGAAGGCCTCTGAGAGACCCACATCTGCTTGCATTTGTCGGGACGAAGACGAAGTCCATAGGCTGCGGCATACTTCGAAACGAGGTTCACAATCCTTTGCAGTTTTGCGTTGTTTTCAGCGAATAACACAATGTCGTCGGCGTACTCCAGGTCGACAAGGAGCGTCCTGATGGTGTTAGGATCACCTCCGCAGGAAACTGTTCTGCAACTCTACGCATGATGTCATCAACGGCGAAGTTGAAAAGAAAAGGTCCTGCAACGGCTACTTGCCTTACTCCTGTTTTCACCTCGAAAGCTGACGTAAATCCGACAGGTGTACGAACTGCTGCTGTTGTTCCTTTGTTCATGTCCTCGATTAACCGAACATACTTTTCCGGGCCTCCATCTGCTCGCAGAGCATTGAGCAATCGATCACGATGAGGAGAGTCGAACGCGGCTTCAAAGTCCAAAAAAGCAAGCTGTAATGGCTTCGAAAACCGCTGCCACGATTCAATTACTCTTCTCACGACGAACACTTGGTCGATGGTCGATCTTCCAGGTCGAAAACCGGCTTGCTCATCTCTGGTCGTTCCTTCACGATGTTTGATAAGTCGCTCGAGAATGATACGTTCTAAAACCTTGTACATGACACGAAGTAGAGAAATTCCTCTGTAGTTCTTAGGATCCGTGACGGATAGCTTCTTGTGAAGAGGTACGATGATCGCATGTCTCCACGAATCGGGTATCCTTTCGCTCATCCATATGGCACGGATGGTGTTGGTCATTTCACGAATCCCAGACGGAGGAAGAGCTTTCAGCATTTCAGCAGTGATGTTGTCATCTCCACCTGCCTTTCCATTCTTCATTTTCCGGACACAATCCAAAACTTCCAGACTCAGTCGGCGATTCCTCACTGACGTCGTAATGTGCTCTCTGAACATGCGGGAGCTCAGGTACTGATGGCGCTGGACGATTCAGTAGTGAACTGAAGTAATCCTTCCATATTGGCAGCGTCGCATCACCAACTGCAACTCCATTGGTAGTGTTCAAGACAGGAGAACATCTCTTCATCTTCCCGCTATACTGTCGCAGCAACGTGTAGGCCTTCCTCGGATTCTTCTCCTCCCAAGCCTTCTCGAACTCCTTAGCTCTACACGTCCACTCTCGTTCATGGTCTATATATATATATATATATATATATATATATATATATATATATATATATATATATATATATATATATATATATATATATATATATATATATATATATATATATATATATATATATATATATATATATATATATATATATATATATATATATATATATATATATATATATATATATATATATATATATATATATATATATATATATATATATATATATATATATATATATATATATATATATATATATATATATAGTATGTCTAGAAGGTATAGTTAGACTCCCGAAAATCGAGGTTTCCAATAAAACTTTGTGTTTGGTGATCAATACTGTTCATCAATGAATTCAGCATCATGGGAAACCTGTGTTTGATAATTTATATAACAATTGTGAAATTTTGTGAGATTTTATCTCAACTTTTAGAATTTTCCGCCGTTCAGAAAGTATAGGAACACCTCTCGAAAATTCAGATTTTTTAATCCAAACAAAATTTTCTGAAACGGCTCGTGGTACTGCTCTAACTGCTGCTCAACAAGCTCAAATTCGTGCGCTCAGCGTTGCCGGGTTGAGCCAACGTCGAATCGCTACCCAGCTCGGAAGATCTGTCAACTGTATCAACCAGTTCCTGCGAGATCCAGATTCCTACGGTACTGCAAAACGTACTGGACGGCCGAAGAAGATCAGCAATCAAGATTCGCGGAGAATTATTCGGCTTTGCTCCAACGGCACACTGTCGCTGAATCAGATTAAGTCTGAATTATCGCTCAAAGTTTCGAAAACGACAGTCTGGAACACCATAGATGGCGATAAAAACATTGTCCGACAAGTGATGAAGAAGGCTCCGTCGTTATCTGCAAACCATAAAGAGGCTCGACTTGAATTTGCAAAGAGGAACGTGGCAACTGATTGGGCAAAGGTAAGGCAGTCTCAAAAAATCCGGAAAAAAATCGAGAAATGACGCAAAAAAAGTTTAGGTCATCTTTTCCGACGAGGAGAAATTTACTCTCGACGGACCGGATGGTGCTCGATTCTACTGGCGAGATCTGCGCAAGGATCCATTGATTTTCAGCAGACGGAATTTCGGCGGTGGCTCGCTGATGTGTTGGGGAGCATTCAGTAGCGAAGGTGTATTGGAATTGGCCTTCACTTCTTGTCGCATGAAAACGGAGAAATATCAAGAAACTTTTCACACACATGTACTGCCATTTTTGTCCGGAACACGACGTCAGCGTTTCACTTTCCAGCAAGACAACGAGGCGGTACATATGTCCAGGTTTACAAAAACCTGGTTTCTACGTCATCGAATCCGTTTGTTGGAATGGCCCGCGTGTAGTCCAGATTGTAACTCGATAGAGAATATCTGGGGCATACTTGTGCGCCAGGTTTATGCCAACAATAAGCAGTACAGAACGGTAGATGAGCTGAAGGTCGCTATCCTCGAAACGTGGGCCAATCTGGATGAAAACGTCATCGCCAATTTGATCAATTCTATGCCAAAGAGAATTTTTGAGATCATTGCTAATTGTGGTGCAGCTATTTCATTTTAGATTGCATGTTTAATTCTTTCTTTGTTCAATAATTTTTGTTTTTGTGTTGTGTCCCTATACTTTCTGAACGGCGAAAAAATCTGAAATTTGAAACAAATTCTTGTAAAATTGCTCAGCTGTTATAGAAATGAACAAATAGAGGTTTTGAAATCATCTGTCTTAATATACAATTTTGTGTGTATTCTATTATAAATTTTCTGGTCTAATATCTGAATGACTGCACTTACAGGGATCAATATGCGTCTTTTTAAGTTCCAATACATTCTTATTTATTAATGAAATTTGGCTATCTAAACGTTCCATAGTAAACCTCCAGTCCGCCTAATTTAAAGGCAGCTTACACGCTCGTAAACGTGGTTGGGATAACAATGTGAATCGAACCGTATGACTTACAACATAATGCCTACGCATTTTGAAGTGCCAAAAATGACCCACAATGCCGCTACATAAGTTAGAACTTGGCCCCGCCCTGTATTTTCACGCCCCCTGTATTTGCTCTTTTGCTCCAAAGCAGGGTCGCTGGGTCATCTTCGCCGTCAGTGACGTGTGTGGTTCACTTGTTAGGCAATCTACCAACAGTACCGACGGTGAATATGACCCAGCAACCTTGCGTTGCAGGAAAAGGGCAAATACAGGGGGCGTGAAAATACAGGGCGGGGCCAAATTCTAACTCATGTAGCGGCACTTTGAGTCGTTTTTGACACTTCAAAATGCGTAGGCGTTGTAATCTGGGCCATACCATTCTATTTCCGTAGTTATCTCAGTCACGTTTACGAGCGTGTATGCTGCCTTTAACACTTATGAGACCGCTTGTCCACATTGCGCACCCACGCCATAAAACTTTTAATATTTTTTATATTTCTATGGCGTGGAGTCTTTCTCAATTACGGATAGGTTCTTTATAATGTAACCTATTTACGCTCACAGTGGTATTTTACAAGCATATCCGGAAATGGCACTTTTCGATTTTTCGGGCTTCTTTGGCCGGAAAGAAGTTGCCTCAAACTTTGCTAAATGGGATTTTCAAGATGATGCTCATCACGTAACTGATTTCATCTAGTTGATTGTCGAAATAGTAGTGTCACCTATTGGAGATAACTGTAGTAGGTCATCGTTTCAAATTTTGCTGCCTTGATCTCTAGGGTTACTCGAGTTGCTGCACAAGGTTCTGGTGTTTACTTTTCAATTTCCGATGAAATTTCCTTCGACTGTGGTATATTATTCATCGGTCAACTTTGTTTAAAATTCGCTAAATTTCGAGTCGAATGTAACTTGGGGGAAAAGGGGTGAAAACCTAGAAATTGTTCAGTGCTTAAGATTTCATTGAAATTTAACTTCGGGGTATATTTAGAGGCGCTGAACAATGAATTGGTGTAAATTTCAGAGTTTTCTCATGCTTCGCTGGCGTCTGCCGTTCGTTATCCGTTTGTAAACGTTTCAGGTTTTGGTGCGACTTCGCTCAAGTGGTCATTAGGGAGGAGTGGGTGCTGATCATGCATCTGATTCACATTTTGAGATTTCTGATTAAATTTCTGTCGGTCGCATCAGACAACTTGTTAGATCAATGTAATATACTTGAGTCCGCCGAAAGTTCTACATGAGGTTTATTAGGGCATTACATAGGAGAGGTTCGCTCATTTTTTAAATTTTCAATACCCTGGGTTGGCCTAGCACGGCTCAATCCTAACCATTAGCTGTAACCTGAAGAAAATTCTAGAAGTCGACAAACAAACTCTTATTTTGTTACCAGCCTTGTGCATGTAAGGCTGAAATAACTTCCAAAATAAAGAGCAAGTCGGCGAAAAAGCGGTGGATCATTGCTTCACCATGACCTCACTCCAGATCTCTGTGGAGCGACATACTCTCAGGTGGAGTGGAAAGGAATACTGGTTGTCTAAATAAGAAAGCCTGCTCCGATCAAAACGGTTCCCAGCGGACTGCGCGTCCACACATGGCACCGGTCGGCTGTGGAAATTCGCCGTGGAGCAGGCGGTCTCCTAAGTGTTAATCGTGTCTGCTGTTGACCTGACAGCCATCTGTCAACACGCGGACACGCACGTTGAAGGATAGCAGGCGAGGGCACGGGCGCAATATCTGACCGAGTCGATAGTTCAGAAAGAGGTCAGATGGACTTCACAAATCATCCTGATATCGAAGTAACACAACAATTTTAGCCCAAGTCGTAAGTTACACATAGCAACTTACGACTTGAGATGAATTTTGGGAAGAGACGCAAAGTTTCGACACACATGATTAAAACCTTTCTACGTTGTCAACAGGACGTCTTGGAAATCTGTAGGACTCCAGATGACGTCGTCAGGATGTCGTGGAAAGTAGGTAGGCTTTGGATGACGTCGTCAGGACGTCGTGGAAAGTTGTTAGGGCTTTAAATGATGTCGTCAGGGCGCCGTGGAAAGTAGGTACGGCTCGAGATGACGTCGTGAGGACGTCGTGAAGGTGATAACGAGTGCACTGGTTGCGATAGTCGTTGAAGTAATGACGCCCAGAGTGACGCCTATCGCAGCGTCGCGGACTGTCGGGAACTGTCGAGGAAAACCCACGCAACTTCTGTACGACGACTGGAATTTATGGCGCAACTAAATATTTGGTTATGTCTTGGCTTGCGCGCGTAGGTATACTTACACACGTGCGGGTTAGCGTAATTGTGCGTGCGCACGCGATGGAAAGTACGCGTGCGCATATGTAGACGGCCTTCCTTGTGAGCTTGTACACTCGCGCGTGTACGCGCGCTTATGCGAGCGCGTGTGTTTGCGCAAATGTGCTCGTAAACGCGCGCAAGATGCGTCTACGTGAGTTCGCGTGGGTGCGTTTATTCGAACGCGCGTGAGTCAGTTTCGAGTAAGAAATTGCAAAACATATTACAAAGAGAAATGTTCTTCCAGAATACTCAACTACCCATTGTTTCGTAGCCTTTAGCAAGAGCTTTAACTTTCCCGGAATCAAACCTGTGAATCCCAACTCGCCTAAAGATGCGTCCAAGATTATGAATTGCAATAATTTAATATTATTAGAACTGGTCTCTCAAGGGTTGTACTCGATCGGGAGATTCTTCCTTCGCACCATACCATCTCCTTGGAACCACTCTCGTCGGAATTGCTTGGCGACTCCATCGGGGGTGTTGCACCATTCGATCGTGATACGGTCATTGTTGGTGTCCTCTTGCCCTTAGTTGAAGGTATCACAGGAGACAGCCATGAGGGTGGCTTCCTTGGGGTCGAGCACACCACAGGCAGGATCGAATCCCAACCTTCTCGTGTTGGTGGTCTTGATTGCCCATCCAATACGTTTTCCGGAGGCGTTGATGATCTTGATGTGGTAGGTGTGCTTGTCATCGTATTGAGCGTTGAAGACGATCTTCGCGTTCGGCTGCGTGTTGATGTTACCAGGAGGAACTGAGGCCATTGTCGGTTCTTATCTGTGTCTGTGTGATCTGTGTCATTTCGTTGACAGGATAGTCCGCTTGTAGTGACCTCGATGACAGTGATTACTCAGCACCACTGCTGCTGACATAACCAGGATCGCTTCGGCGGGCGAACCCGCCTTCTGTCAGAGTCACAAGCGATGGCTATGCTACTGTCATCTATTCTCTTGCTTGCTTTCTCCACCAGTGAACTGTCAGCCCTTATTGTGAGTTACTGTCTCATTTCGCCCTCTCAGTTTGATCTCGAGTTTTATTTTGACCTCTTATGGTGATCTCATTCTGCCGGCTCAGTTTGCCGTCATTTTTCATACTATTAAAATTAATCTCAACCCCCTCCCCCACTGCCCTGATAGAAACCCATCTCGGTTCTGGGTTGGTCGGAGGAGCGACCCGCCCCTACCCGACGCCGACGGGTCCGACTCCCCCCCCCTCCACCTATTTGTGATGCATCCCATTTAACGCCGAATCCTGATTCAGTGGACCTGTTTTCGAAAATGGAGTGCTACATTCTGTTATTGTTCGAGCGTGTGTGGAGCTGTTACTACGCGTGAGCGCTTTAGGGTGTTGGCGGGAGCGCAAATTGCCGCGGTAAAAGGTGAACACCAAGGGCTCAAGTCGCCAGAGGCCATTAAGAAAGGGTAGGGCTTGGTCCCAATGGGAGATGGCTATGTGGTCTCCGGAAATAAAGCAGGGACTATGGTGGGAAAAGGGCCGTGTTTCGTGTTCATATCGTAAACTGTAATAAAAGTGGGTGGGGATTGGAGATTAGCGCACAGAACTCCATCAAAAGCCAGAAGGGCTCTGGATCACTAGTGCGTGGGCTCGTGGAGGAGTCTTCTTTATGTGCTGGAAAAGTCGCTCAAAACACATCGCGCTCGAGAGCTGTCGACCCTTCATTTTTTATTCATCTGTCCACTTAAAGGCAGGGTTCGCGATAAAATTGGTTTTTGAGCTATCCCCATGAAAAGGTAGGCCTGGGCATCACAAAAGTGAAAATAAGTAAAAAACTGAATAAAAAACGCTCAGGAACAAGTTATTGCTTGGTGTCCTCCCGCCTCCAGCTATCGGGATCTCGATTAAAGCCTGTTTTGTTAACTTTTATTTTGCTTCTAAAGTATTTTCTGAGCACTACTGTAGACTACTGACTACTTTAACAGCAAAATAAAAGGCGGATAAACACGCATTAACGAAAATATCGTTAATTAGGGGGCCGGCCGACACCAGTAGTTAGCCGTTATACCTTGTTTTTAAGCGTTTCTCCCGCGGAATTCCGGGTTTTTTCACTTATGCTCACTTTTGTGATGACCAAATCTACATTCTCATGAAGAGAGCTCAAAAATCGTTTTTATCGCGAACCCTGCCTTTAATGATCGACACACCATATGGCACGTTCACAAGTAGGCCGCTTAGCGGCATGGATGTGGACGCTAGTACGTGCAATATATCAAAACGCGAGTGCTGTTTTCCTGATTTCTGGTTGAGTTCATTTTCAGTTTTTTCTGGTGGCGCATAACAGCGAACGATCGGAAACACATGCAGCTATAGCTCTCGACAACATAAGGGTTGCTATATGTGATCCAAGAGATTTCGATCATCACTACGTGAGCAGGGCAGAGATGCTGCGTCACAGTGTCGACTACGATGTAATGTAACCGATTTCATTGCTTGGGGCGATGCTTTGACATAAAACATGAGAGCTGCATTAATGAAGCTCAGGCCGCTCTAGTAGCAGAGCAACAACAAATATCTGAGTACATTTTCGCGACTGTAAAAATTTTTTTTCGAGCTTATTGGAGACTCACAGTTTTCTGTACATATTTAGAGCGGCAGTAGCCCTTGTTTCGTTGACCACCTTTACACTATACTGATCATCTTTGCAATTAGGTCTGAATATAACGATTAACTTCTTTCAGCAATTTGAAAAATTGAAACCAGCAATTCATTGTATTTTGTTTTTTTCCATTGTTATTTCGAAATGTTCTCGCTTCATAATTGTACATGTTGTGCCAGTTGTGCTTCGAGTACGAGGCGAAATTAATAAACAAACCTTCTGTATCATTGTGTATTTGTTTAGTCGCAAGCGTTTAACGCATTATTTTTACGAAAATCCGGAAACAGACCTCATAATCGTGTTCAGCGCCTAAAACCACCCCCTTAGATAAATTTTGGGTTCAGGAACGTTTTCCAAACTTTGCGCAGGCTGACACTGTTTTGGACTCGTACGGGTTTTCGGTTGAGCGTTTATTTATACAATTTAGAGTGTTCTCGAAGCGTTTCAGAAAAATACTCCAGATTTGACTTAAAATTCGCCCTGGGAGGTTATTTGGGGTGTTGATCACGAATCTGATGTTCATTAGTCGTTTATCCAAAGTTTTCGGCGAAATTTGTTCAAAGATTCCCACCGGCAGAAAAAATTGACGGCAAAATCGACTATTGACGATTTCCGGAATGTGGCTCAAATCGTTCTTCTCGGGGTTATTTGGAGTCTTTAAAACGAATTTGATGTCATTTTATCGATTTTCGAAAGCTTACGGTAGATTACGGTGGGTATACAGTTTGGTCAAAGTCTCAGATTTGTCTCAAAGTTTCTATGCGAGGGATATTTGGGGTTCTGAATACGAACTCGATGTCCATTTGTCGACTCTGCAATTACTAAGGTAGGTTAAGTCTCCTAAATGGCATATCACCTACCGTAACCTACAGTGAACCTTAAAATTTCGACAAGCGAACCCCAGATTCGTTTTCAGCACCCCAGATTACCCATACATACGTGTTTTTCGCTTAATTCGGAGCAAAAATTTAAAAACATCCTGAAAGCATGGGGGGAACTACCTCGCCGCGGAGCTTTAAAAACGCTCATAACTTCTTTCAGAGTGGGTCTAGGCAGCTGCCATGGGCCTATTTGGACCTTTCGTCCGAGAATGGTTGTAGGAAAGTACATCTTATTCGAAATATGTAAATACTATGACTTACAGTGGTTCCCTTGCTAGCGACGATGGCTCGCACGCATGCTGATTGCGTGGGTGGACAGTCTCATTCGGACAGACTTTAGTCCCACGGAGCGTGCGAAAACTGCAGAAAAAGTCTTTTTCTAGTTACTCTAGCCATTTCAGCAAACCACTGAATCACGAAAGGGTGCCAATCGCCTATACTTCAACCGTCGTCCGCGCATTCTTGAAAATCGCCTTGTAAATATTGATCATTCAGGCCATGATTATCTTGCTATGGATACTGTGATCCCTTACTTAATTGAGTACCGACACTGTGTAAAGTTCTACCCAACTTTTGAATACGTAAACATTGAAACAAGCTGCTAGCACGCAATCAGATAGTAACGGATTGTCCCCACATCGAAAGCTAAGCAGGCAGAAGCTAACACTCATAGCAAGCAGAAGCTAACGCTGAGCAAGGAACACCTTACGCAGGCAAAAGGAAATGAGTGGAACCATGCACCAAAACGAGCGGAAGCTAACGCTGAACGAGCGGGAGCTAACGCGTAGCAAACAGAAGCTAAAGCTGAGCGAGCGGGAGGTAACGCGAAGCAAGCAGAAGCAAACGCTAAGCGAGTGGAATCTCACCTTTTGTTGGGACGTAGTGCGGATCATCGGAACGAGGACAGTTGTAATATTTTGTGCTACCAGCGCAGAGAAAAATGCAATGATCCGGCAGAAGGCTGCCATGTGACCTGTGGTTTTGAGGCTGGACTCATTAACCATTACACCCAGCTGTAGGGGCAACTCAGGGTATAATCTCCCGCATTCTCTAGAAAATTGTGGGTGATTATGTTCTGGAGCCGCATGAATGAACGCTGCGAAGAAGGTCAGGGAAGCGCTCGGCGTTCCATGCGCTCAGCGTCGAGCCACGGGAAGACCCCGAAGTGTATGGCGTATATTGGTGTATCGCGCTTCCCACAGTAAACTCTTTGTCTAGGCGTGAGATGGCGATGCGATGAAGGCTTCTTTTCGACTGAAGCTGATAAAAAGCTAAGTAAAGGATCCTCCAGACGCTGTAGATTAGCACGAACGAATTTTGAAGAAATTTCGAAGAATCGGAATTCGAACGCACGAAGTTTGAAAAAATTTCGTTCGAGTAGATTTCGAACGAGCGAAATTTGAAAAAATTTCGTTGGGCGAAATTTCGAGCGAACGAAATTTGAAAAATTTCGTTCGAAGATATTCCAAACGAACGGAATCTGAAAAAAATTTCGTTCGACGAAATTTCGAACGAACGAAATTTGAAAAAAAAATTGAAAAAAACTGAAATTTTTGTTCGTGTACAACTATACCAGATTGGTCATAAAGTCAATAGCAGAACAGACATGTATAGAAGAGATTTATCCCAAAAAAATAAATAACAACTCATCTGTAAATAACGGCTGATCTTGGCAACGCGCCAACGAAATTACGTTGGAATTGCAACTACACACAATCGTTATCCCGTGCATTCCCACTGTGGTCCCGCACAATTTCTACGGCGTCCTGCGCACTTCCACTTTGGGCATACACACTTTCAGCGGCGCCCTGCGCACTCCCACTGGGGCTGGCACATTTTCTGCGACGTCCTGCGCAGTGACACTGGGGTCCCGTACACTTTCTACGGCGTCCTGCGCATTCCCACTGGAACCCGCAAAATTTCTGCGGCGTCCTGCGCACTAACACTGGAGTCCCGTACATTTTCTACGGCGTCCTGCGCACTAACACTGAGGTCCCGTACATTTTCTACGGCGTCCTGCGCACTAACACTGGGGTCCCGTACATTTTGTACGGCGTCCTGTGCACTCCCACTGGGGTACCGCACACTTTCTACGGCGTCCTGCGCACTCCCAGTGGGGTCCCGTACATTTTCTACGGCGTCCTGCCCACTAACAGGGGGGTCCCGTACATTTTCTACGGCGTCCTGCGCACCCCCACTGGGGTCCCGTACATTTTCTACGGCGTCCTGCGCACTAACACTGTGATTCCGTACATTTTCTACGGCGTCCTGCCCACTAACAGTGGGGTCCCGTACATTTTCTACGGCGTCCTGCGCACTAACACTGGGGTCGCGTACAGTTACTACGGCGTCCTGCGCATTCCCACTGAAACCCGCTCACTTTCTGCGGCGTCCTGCGCACTCCCACTGGGGAGCCGCACACTTCCTTCGGCGTCCTGCGCACTCCCACTGGTGTCCCGTACAATTTCTACGGCGTCCTGCGCACCCCCACTGGGGTACCGCTCACTTTCTGCGGCGTCCTGCGCACTCCCACTGGGGTGCCGCACACTTCCTTCGGCGTCCTGCGCACTCCCACTGGGGTCCCGTACATTTTCTACGGCGTCCTGCCCACTAACAGGGGGGTCCCGTACATTTTCTACGGCGTCCTGCGCACTAACACTGTGATCCCGTACATTTTCTACGGCGTCCTGCCCACTAACAGTGGGGTCCCGTACATTTTCTACGGTGTCCTGCGCACTCCCACTGGGGTACTGCACACTTTCTACGGCGTCCTGCGCACTCCCACTGGGGTTCCGTACATTTTCTACGGCGTCCTGCCCACTAACAGGGGGGTCCCGTACATTTTCTACGGCGTCCTGCGCACTCCCACTGGGGTCCCGTACATTTTCTAGGGCGTCCTGCCCACTAACAGGGGGGTCCCGTACATTTTCTACGGCGTCCTGTGCACCCCCACTGGGGTACCGCACACTTTCTACGGCGTCCTGCGCACTCCCACTGGGGTACCGCACACTTTCTACGGCGTCTTGCGCACTCCCAGTGGGGTCCCGTACATTTTCTACGGCGTCCTGCCCACTAACAGGGGGGTCCCGTACATTTTCTACGGCGTCCTGCGCATTCCCACTGGAACCCGCACAATTTCTGCGGCGTCCTGCACACTAACACTGGGGTCCCACACATTTTCAACGGCGTCCTGCGCACTAACACTGGGGTCCCGTACATTTTCTACGGCGTCCTGCGCACTCCCACTGGGGTACCGCACACTTTCTACGGCGTCCTGCGCACTAACAGGGAGGTCCCGTACATTTTCTACGGCGTCCTGCGCACCCCCACTGGGGTCCCGTACAGTTACTACGGCGTCCTGCGCATTCCCACTGAAACCCGCTCACTTTCTGCGGCATCCTGCGCACTCCCACTAAAACCCGCTCACTTTCTGCGGCATCCTGCGCACTCCCACTGGGGTGCCGCACACTTCCTTCGGCGTCCTGCGCACTCCCACTGGGGTACTGCACACTTTCTACGGCGTCCTGCGCACTCCCACTGGGGTCCCGTACATTTTCTACGGCGTCCTGCCCACTAACAGGGGGGTCCCGTACATTTTCTACGGCGTCCTGCGCACTCCCACTGGGGTCCCGTACATTTTCTAGGGCGTCCTGCCCACTAACAGGGGGGTCCCGTACATTTTCTACGGCGTCCTGTGCACCCCCACTGGGGTACCGCACACTTTCTACGGCGTCCTGCGCACTCCCACTGGGGTACCGCACACTTTCTACGGCGTCTTGCGCACTCCCAGTGGGGTCCCGTACATTTTCTACGGCGTCCTGCCCACTAACAGGGGGGTCCCGTACATTTTCTACGGCGTCCTGCGCATTCCCACTGGAACCCGCACAATTTCTGCGGCGTCCTGCACACTAACACTGGGGTCCCACACATTTTCAACGGCGTCCTGCGCACTAACACTGGGGTCCCGTACATTTTCTACGGCGTCCTGCGCACTCCCACTGGGGTACCGCACACTTTCTACGGCGTCCTGCGCACTCCCAGTGGGGTCCCGTACATTTTCTACGGCGTCCTGCCCACTAACAGGGGGGTCCCGTACATTTTCTACGGCGTCCTGCGCACCCCCACTGGGGTCCCGTACAGTTACTACGGCGTCCTGCGCATTCCCACTGAAACCCGCTCACTTTCTGCGGCATCCTGCGCACTCCCACTGGAGTGCCGCACACTTCCTTCGGCGTCCTGCGCACTCCCACTGGTGTCCCGTACATTTTATACGGCGTCCTGCGCACCCCCACTGGGGTCCCGTACATTTTCTACGGCGTCCTGCGCACTAACACTGTGATCCCGTACATTTTCTACGGCGTCCTGCCCACTAACAGTGAGGTCCCGTACATTTTCTACGGTGTCCTGCGCACTAACAGGGGGGTCCCGTACATTTTCTACGGCGTCCTGCGCACCCCCACTGGGGTACCGCACACTTTCTACGGCGTCCTGCGCACTCCCACTGGGGTACCGCACACTTTCTACGGCGTCTTGCGCACTCCCAGTGGGGTCCCGTACATTTTCTACGGCGTCCTGCCCACTAACAGGGGGGTCCCGTACATTTTCTACGGCGTCCTGCGCATTACCACTGGAACCCGCATAATTTCTGCGGCGTCCTGCACACTAACACTGGGGTCCCACACATTTTCTACGGCGTCCTGCGCACTAACACTGGAGTCCCGTACATTAACTACGGCGTCTTGCGCATTCCCACTGAAACCCTCTCACTTTCTGCGGCGTCCTGCGCACTCCCACGGTTGAGCCGCACACTTCCTTCGGCGTCCTGCGCACTTCCACTGGTGTCCCGTACATTTTCTACGGCGTCCTGCGCACCCCCACTGGGGTACCGCTCACTTTCTGCGGCGTCCTGCGCACTCCCACTGGGGTGCCGCACACTTCCTTCGGCGTCCTGCGCACTCCCACTGGGGTCCCGTACATTTTCTACGGTGTCCTGCGCACTCCCACTGGGGTACTGCACACTTTCTACGGCGTCCTGCGCACTCCCACTGGGGTCCCGTACATTTTCTACGGCGTCCTGCCCACTAACAGGGGGGTCCCGTACATTTTCTACGGCGCCCTGCGCACTCCCACTGGGGTCCCGTACATTTTCTACGGCGTCCTGCCCACTAACAGGGGGGTCCCGTACATTTTCTACGGCGTCCTGCGCACCCCCACTGGGGTACCGCACACTTTCTACGGCGTCCTGCGCACTCCCACTGGGGTACCGCACACTTTCTACGGCGTCTTGCGCACTCCCAGTGGGGTCCCGTACATTTTCTACGGCGTCCTGCCCACTAACAGGGGGGTCCCGTACATTTTCTACGGCGTCCTGCGCATTCCCACTGGAACCCGCACAATTTCTGCGGCGTCCTGCACACTAACACTGGGGTCCCACACATTTTCAACGGCGTCCTGCGCACTAACACTGGGGTCCCGTACATTTTCTACGGCGTCCTGCGCACTCCCACTGGGGTACCGCACACTTTCTACGGCGTCCTGCGCTCTCCCAGTGGGGTCCCGTACATTTTCTACGGCGTCCTGCCCACTAACAGGGGGGTCCCGTACATTTTCTACGGCGTTCTGCGCACCCCCACTGGGGTCCCGTACAGTTACTACGGCGTCCTGCGCATTCCCACTGAAACCCGCTCACTTTCTGCGGCATCCTGCGCACTCCCACTGTGGTGCCGCACACTTCCTTCGGCGTCCTGCGCACTCCCACTGGTGTCCCGTACATTTTCTACGGCGTCCTGCGCACCCCCACTGGGGTCCCGTACATTTTCTACGGCGTCCTGCGCACTAACACTGTGATCCCGTACATTTTCTACGGCGTCCTGCCCACTAACAGTGGGGTCCCGTACATTTTCTACGGTGTCCTGCGCACTCCCACTGGGGTACCGCACACTTTCTACGGCGTCCTGCGCACTCCCACTGGAGGCCCGTACATTTTCTACGGCGTCCTGCGCACTCCCACTGGTGTCCCGTACATTTTCTACGGCGTCCTGCGCACCCCCACTGGGGTACCGCACACTTTCTACGGCGTCCTGCGCCCTCCCACTGGGGTCCCGTACATTTTCTACGGCGTCCTGCGCATTCCCACTGAAACCCGCTCACTTTCTGCGGCGTCCTGCGCACTCCCACGGGGGTGCCGCACACTTCCTTCGGCGTCCTGCGCACTCCCACTGGTGTCCCGTACATTTTCTACGGCGTCCTGCGCACTAACAATGGGGTCGCGTACAGTTACTACGGCGTCCTGCGCATTCCCACTGAAACCCGCTCACTTTCTGCGGCGTCCTGCGCACTCCCACTGGGGTGCCGCACACTTCCTTCGGCGTCCTGCGCACTCCCACTGGTGTCCCGTACATTTTCTACGGCGTCCTGCGCACCCCCACTGGGGTACCGCACACTTTCTACGGCGTCCTGCGCACTCCCACTGGGGTCCCGTACAGTTACTACGGCGTCCTGCGCATTCCCACTGAAACCCGCTCACTTTCTGCGGCGTCCTGCGCACTCCCACTGGGGTACCGCACACATTCTACGGCGTCCTGCGCACTCCCAGTGGGGTCCCGTACATTTTCTACGGCGTCCTGCCCACTAACAGGGGGGTCCCGTACATTTTCTACGGCGTTCTGCGCACCCCCACTGGGGTCCCGTACAGTTACTACGGCGTCCTGCGCATTCCCACTGAAACCCGCTCACTTTCTGCGGCATCCTGCGCACTCCCACTGGGGTGCCGCACACTTCCTTCGGCGTCCTGCGCACTCCCACTGGTGTCCCGTACATTTTCTACGGCGTCCTGCGCACCCCCACTGGGGTCCCGTACATTTTCTACGGCGTCCTGCGCACTAACACTGTGATCCCGTACATTTTCTACGGCGTCCTGCCCACTAACAGTGAGGTCCCGTACATTTTCTACGGTGTCCTGCGCACTCCCACTGGGGTACCGCACACTTTCTACGGCGTCCTGCGCACTCCCACTGGTGTCCCGTACATTTTCTACGGCGTCCTGCGCACCCCCACTGGGGTACCGCACACTTTCTACGGCGTCCTGCGCACTCCCACTGGGGTCCCGTACAGTTACTACGGCGTCCTGCGCATTCCCACTGAAACCCGCTCACTTTCTGCGGCGTCCTGCGCACTCCCACTGGGGTGCCGCACACTTCTTTCGGCGTCCTGCGCACTCCCACTGGTGTCCCGTACATTTTCTACGGCGTCCTGCGCACTCCCACTGGTGTCCCGTACATTTTCTACGGCGTCCTGCGCACTCCCACTGGTGTCCCCTACATTTTCTACGGCGTCCTGCGCACTCCCACTGGGGTACCGCACATTTTCTACGGCGTCCTGCGCACTCCCACTGGAGGCCCGTACATTTTCTACGGCGTCCTTCGCCCTCCCACTGGGGTCCCGTACATTTTCTACGGCGTCCTGCGCATTCCCACTGAAACCCGCTCACTTTCTGCGGCGTCCTGCGCACTCCCACTGGGGTGCCGCACACTCCTTCGGCGTCCTGTGCACTCCCACTGGTGTCCCGTACATTTTCTACGGCGTCCTGCGCACTAACACTGGGGTCCCGTACAGTTACTACGGCGTCCTGCGCATTCCCACTGAAACCCGCTCACTTTCTGCGGCGTCCTGCGCACTCCCACTGGGGTGCCGCACACTTCCTTCGGCGTCCTGCGCACTCCCACTGGTGTCCCGTACATTTTCTACGGCGTCCTGCGCACCCCCACTGGGGTACCGCACACTTTCTACGGCGTCCTGCGCCCTCCCACTGGGGTCCCGTACCTTTTCTACGGCGTCCTGCGCATTCCCACTGAAACCCGCTCACTTTCTGCGGCGTCCTGCGCACTCCCACTGGGGTGCCGCACACTTCTTTCGGCGTCCTGCGCACTCCCACTGGTGTCCCGTACATTTTCTACGACGTCCTGCGCACCCCCACTGGGGTACCGCTTACTTTCTGCGGCGTCCTGCGCACTCCCACTGGGGTCCCGTACATTTTCTACGGCGTCCTGCCCACTAACAGGGGGGTCCCGTACATTTTCTACGGCGTCCTGCGCACTAACACTGTGATCCCGTACATTTTCTACGGCGTCCTGCCCACTAACAGTGGGGTCCCGTACATTTTCTACGGTGTCCTGCGCACTCCCACTGGGGTACTGCACACTTTCTACGGCGTCCTGCGCACTCCCACTGGGGTCCCGTACATTTTCTACGGCGTCCTGCCCACTAACAGGGGGGTCCCGTACATTTTCTACGGCGTCCTGCGCACTCCCACTGGGGTCCCGTACATTTTCTACGGCGTCCTGCCCACTAACAGGGGGGTCCCGTACATTTTCTACGGCGTCCTGCGCACCCCCACTGGGGTACCGCACACTTTCTACGGCGTCCTGCGCACTCCCACTGGGGTACCGCACACTTTCTACGGCGTCTTGCGCACTCCCAGTGGGGTCCCGTACATTTTCTACGGCGTCCTGCCCACTAACAGGGGGGTCCCGTACATTTTCTACGGCGCCCTGCGCATTCCCACTGGAACCCGCACAATTTCTGCAGCGTCCTGCACACTAACACTGGGGTCCCACACATTTTCAACGGCGTCCTGCGCACTAACACTGGGGTCCGTACATTTTCTACGGCGTCCTGCGCACTAACACTGGGGTACCGCACACTTTCTACGGCGTCCTGCGCACTCCCAGTGGGGTCCCGTACATTTTCTACGGCGTCCTGCCCACTAACAGGGGGGTCCCGTACATTTTCTACGGCGTCCTGCGCACTCCCACTGGGGTACCGCACACTTTCTACGGCGTCCTGCGCACTCCCACTGGGGTCCCGTACATTTTCTACGGCGTCCTGCGCACTAACACTGGGGTCCCGTACAGTTACTACGGCGTCCTGCGCATTCCCACTGAAACCCGCTCACTTTCTGCGGCATCCTGCGCACTCCCACTGGGGTGCCGCACACTTCCTTCGGCGTCCTGCGCACCCCCACTGGGGTCCCGTACATTTTCTACGGCGTCCTGCGCACTCCCACTGGGGTGCCGCACACTTCCTCCGGCGTCCTGCGCACCCCCACTGGGGTCCCGTACATTTTCTACGGCGTCCTGCGCACTAACACTGTGATCCCGTACATTTTCTACGGCGTCCTGCCCACTAACAGTGGGGTCCCGTACATTTTCTACGGTGTCCTGCGCACTTCCACTGGGGTCCCGTACGTTTTCTACGGCGTCCTGCGCACTAACACTGGAGTCCCGTACATTTACTACGGCGTCCTGCGCACTCCCACTGGGGTCCCGTACATTTTCTACGGCGTCCAGCGCACTCCCACTGGGGTCCCGTACATTTTCTACGGCGTCCTGCGCACTCCCACTGGGGTCCCGTACATTTTCTACGGCGTCCTGCGCACTAACACTGGGGTCCCGAACATTTTCTACGGCGTCCTGCGCATTCCCACTGGGGTCCCGTACATTTTCTACGGCGTCCTGCCCACTAAGAGTGGGGTCCGTACATTTCTACGGCGTCCTGCGCACTCCCACTGGGGTACCGCACACTTTCTACGGCGTCCTGCGCACTCCCACTGGGGTCTCGTACATTTTCTACGGCGTCCTGCGCACTAACACTGGGGTCCCGTTCATTTTCTACGGCGTCCTGCGCATTCCCACTGAAACCCGCTCACTTTCTGCGGCGTCCTGCGCACTCCCACTGAGGCTCGCACATTTTCTGCGACGTCCTGCGCAGTGACACTGGGGTCTCGTACATTTTCTACGGCGTCCTGCGCACTCCCACTGGGGTCCCGTACAGTTACTACGGCGTCCTGCGCATTCCCACTGGGGTCCCGTACATTTTCTACGGCGTCCTGCGCACTAACACTGGGGTACCGTACAGTTACTACGGCGTCCTGCGCATTCCCACTGGGGCCCCGTACATGTTCTACGGCGTCCTGCGCACTAACACTGGGGTCCCGTACATTTTCTACGGCGTCCTGCGCACTCCCACTGGGGTCCCGTACATTTTCTGCGGCATCCTGCGCACTCCCACTGTGGTGCCGCACACTTCCTTCGGCGTCCTGCGCACTCGCACTGGTGTCCCGTACATTTTCTAGGCGTCCTGCGCACCCCCACTGGGGTCCCGTACATTTTCTACGGCGTCCTGCCCACTAACAGTGGGGTCCCGTACATTTTATACGGCGTCCTGCCCACTAACAGTGGGGTCCCGTACATTTTATACGGCGTCCTGCGCACTCCCACTAGGGTACCGCACACTTTCTACGGCGTCCTGCGCACCCCCACTGGGGTCCCGTACATTTTCTACGGCGTCCTGCGCACTAACACTGGTGTCCCGTACATTTTCTAGGCGTCCTGCGCACCCCCACTGGGGTCCCGTACATTTTCTACGGCGTCCTGCCCACTAACAGTGGGGTCCCGTACATTTTATACGGCGTCCTGCGCACTCCCACTAGGGTACCGCACACTTTCTACGGCGTCCTGCGCACTCCCACTGGAGGCCCGTACATTTTCTACGGCGTCCTGCGCACTAACACTGGGGTCCCCCACAGTTCCTCTGGCGTCCTGCGCATTCCCACTGGAACCCGCACACTTTCTAGGGCATCCTGCGCGTTCCCACTGGGGTCCCATACTATCTCTACGGCGTCCTGCGCACTAACACTGAGGTCCCGTACATTTTCTACGGCGTCCAGCGCACTCCCACTGGGGTCCCGTACATTTTCTACGGCGTCCTGAGCACTCCCACTGTGATCCCGTACATTTTCTACGGCGTCCTGCGCACTAACACTGGGGTCCCGAACATTTACTACGGCGTCCTGCGCACTCCCACTGGGGTCCCGTACATTTTCTACGGCGTCCTGCGCACTAACACTGAGGTCCCGCACATTTTCTACGGCGGCCAGCGCACTCCCACTGGGGTCCCGTACATTTTCTACGGCGTCCTGCGCACTAACACTGAGGTCCCGTACATTTTCTACGGCGTTCAGCGCACTCCCACTGGGGTCCCGTACATTTTCTACGGCGTCCTGCGCACTAACACTGAGGTCCCGTACATTTTCTACGGCGTCCTGCGCACTCCCACTGGGGTCCCGTACATTTTCTACGGCGTGCTGCGCACTAACACTACGGCCCCGAACATTTACTACGGCCTCCTGCGCATTCCCACTGGGGTCCCGTACATTTTCTACGGCGTCTTGCCCACTAAGAGTGGGGTCCCGTACATTTTCTACGGCTTCCTGCGCACTCCCACTGGGGTCTCGTACATTTATTACGGCGTCCTGCGCACTCCCACTGGGGTCTCGTACATTTTCTACGGCGTCCTGCGCACTCCCACTGGGGTCCCGTACAGTTACTACGGCGTCCTGCGCATTCCCACTGAAACCCGCTCACTTTCTGCGGCGTTCGGCGCACTAACACTGAGGTCCCGTACATTTTCTGAGACGTCCTGCGCAGTGACACTGGGGTCCCGTACATTTCCTACGGCGTAGGACGCACTCCTACTAGGGTACCGCACACTTTCTACGGCGTCCTGCGCACTCCCACTGGGGTCCCGTACATTTTCTACGGCGTCCTGCGCACTAACACTGAGGTCCCGTACATTTTCTACGGCGTCCTGCGCACTCCCACTGGGGTCCCGTACATTTTCTACGGCGTCCTGCGCACTAACACTGAGGTCCCGTACATTTTCTACGGCGTCCTGCGCACCCCACTGGGGTACCGCACATTTTCTACGGCGTCCTGCGCACCTCCACTGGGGTCCCGTACATTTTCTACGGCGTCCTGCGCACTAACACTGGGGTCCCGTACATTTTCTACGGCGTCCTGCGCACTCCCACTGGGGTCCGTACATTTTCTACGGCGTCCTGCGCACTCCCACTGGGGTCCGCACATTTTCTACGGCGTACTGCGCACTAACACTGAGGTCCCGTACATTTTCTACGGCGTCCAGCGCACTCCCACTGGGGTCCCGTACATTTTCTAAGGCGTCCTGCGCACTCTCACTGGGATCCCGTACATTTTCTACGGCGTCCTGCGCACTAACACTGGGGTCCCGAACATTTACTACGGCGTCCTGCGCATTCCCACTGGGGTACCGTACATTTTCTACGGCGTCTTGCCCACTAAGAGTGGGGTCCCGTACATTTTCTACGGTGTCCTGCGCACTCCCACTGGGGTACCGCACACTTTCTACGGCGTCCTGCGCACTCCCACTGGGGTCCTGTTCATTTTCTACGGCGTCCTGCCCACTAAGAGTGGGGTCCCGTACATTTTCTACGGTGTCCTGCGCACTCCCACTGGGGTACCGCACACTTTCTACGGCGTCCTGCGCACTCCCACTGGGGTCCCGTACATTTTCTGAGACGTCCTGCGCAGTGACACTGGGGTCCCGTACATTTCCTACGGCGTAGGACGCACTCCTACTAGGGTACCGCACACTTTCTACGGCGTCCTGCGCACTCCCACTGGGGTCCCGTACATTTTCTACGGCGTCCTGCGCACTAACACTGAGGTCCCGTACATTTTCTACGGCGTCCAGCGCACTCCCACTGGGGTCCCGTACATTTTCTACGGCGTCCCGCGCACTAACACTGAGGTCCCGTACATTTTCTACGGCGTCCTGCGCACTCCCACTGGGGTCCCGTACATTTTCTACGGCGTCCTGCGCACTCCCACTGGGGTCCCGTACATTTTCTACGGCGTCCTGCGCACTAACACTGAGGTCCCGTACATTTTCTACGGCGTCCAGCGCACTCCCACTGGGGTCCCGTACATTTTCTACGGCGTCCTGCGCACTAACACTGAGGTCCCGTACATTTTCTACGGCGTCCTGCGCACTCCCACTGGGGTCCCGTACATTTTCTACGGCGTCCTGCGCACTAACACTGAGGTCCCGTACATTTTCTACGGCTTCCAGCGCACTCCCACTGGGGTCCCGTACATTTTCTACGGCGTCCTGCGCACTAACACTAGGGTCCCGAACATTTACTACGGCGTCCTGCGCATTCCCAGTGGGGTCCCGTACATTTTCTACGGCGTCTTGCCCACTAAGAGTGGGGTCCCGTACATTTTCTACGGTGTCCTGCGCACTCCCACTGGGGTACCGCACACTTTCTACGGCGTCCTGCGCACTCCCACTGGGGTCCCGTACATTTTCCACGGCGTCCTGCGCACTAACACTGGGGTCCCGTTCATTTTCTACGGCGTCCTGCGCATTCCCACTGAAACCCGCTCACTTTCTGCGGCGTCCTGCGCGCTCGCACTGGGGCTCGCACATTTTCTGAGACGTCCTGCGCAGTGACACTGGGGTCCCGTACTTTTCCTACGGCGTAGGACGCACTCCTACTAGGGTACCGCACACTTTCTACGGCGTCCTGCGCACTCCCACTGGGGTCCCGTACATTTTCTACGGCGTCCTGCGCACTAACACTGAGGTCCCGTACATTTTCTACGGCGTCCAGCGCACTCCCACTGGGGTCCCGTACATTTTCTACGGCGTCCCGCGCACTAACCCTGAGGTCCCGTACATTTTCTACGGCGTCCTGCGCACTCCCACTGGGGTCCCGTACATTTTCTACGGCGTCCTGCGCACTAACGCTGAGGTCCCGTACATTTTCTGCGGCTTCCAGCGCACTCCCACTGGGGTCCCGTACATTTCTACGGCGTCCTGCGCACTCCCACTGGGGTCCCGTACATTTTCTACGGCGCCCTGCGCACTCCCACTGGGGTCCCGTACATTTTCTACGGCGTCCTGCGCACTAACACTAGGGTCCCGAACATTTACTACGGCGTCCTGCGCATTCCCACTCGGGTCCCGTACATTTTCTACGGCGTCTTGCCCACTAAGAGTGGGGTCCCGTACATTTTCTACGGTGTCCTGCGCACTCCCACTGGGGTACCGCACACTTTCTACGGCGTCCTGCGCACTCCCACTGGGGTCCTGTTCATTTTCTACGGCGTCCTGCCCACTAAGAGTGGGGTCCCGTACATTTTCTACGGTGTCCTGCGCACTCCCACTGGGGTACCGCACACTTTCTACGGCGTCCTGCGCACTCCCACTGGGGTCCCGTACATTTTCTGGGTCGTCCTGCGCAGTGACACTGGGGTCCCGTACATTTCCTACGGCGTCCTGCGCACTCCCTACTAGGGTACCGCACACTTTCTACGGCGTCCTGCGCACTCCCACTGGGGTCCCGTACATTTTCTACGGCGTCCTGCGCACTAACACTGAGGTCCCGTACATTTTCTACGGCGTCCAGCGCACTCCCACTGGGGTCCCGTACATTTTCTACGGCGTCCCGCGCACTAACACTGAGGTCCCGTACATTTTCTACGGCGTCCTGCGCACTCCCACTGGGGTCCCGTACATTTTCTACGGCGTCCTGCGCACTAACGCTGAGGTCCCGTACATTTTCTGCGGCTTCCAGCGCACTCCCACTGGGGTCCCGTACATTTCTACGGCGTCCTGCGCACTCCCACTGGGGTCCCGTACATTTTCTACGGCGCCCTGCGCACTCCCACTGGGGTCCCGTACATTTTCTACGGCGTCCTGCGCACTAACACTAGGGTCCCGAACATTTACTACGGCGTCCTGCGCATTCCCACTCGGGTCCCGTACATTTTCTACGGCGTCTTGCCCACTAAGAGTGGGGTCCCGTACATTTTCTACGGTGTCCTGCGCACTCCCACTGGGGTACCGCACACTTTCTACGGCGTCCTGCGCACTCCCACTGGGGTCCTGTTCATTTTCTACGGCGTCCTGCGCATTCCCACTGAAACTCGCTCACTTTCTGCGGCGACCTGCGCAGTGACACTAGGGTCCCGAAAATTTACTAAGGCGTCCTGCGCATTCCCACTGGGGTCCCGTACATTTTCTACGGCGTCCTGCGCACTAACACTGGGGTCCCGTACACTTTCTACGGCGTCCTGCCCACTCCCACTGGGGTCCCGTACATTTTCTATGGCGTCCTGCGCACTAACACTGGGGTCCTGTTCATTTTCTACGGCGTCCTGCGCATTCCCACTGAAACTCGCTCACTTTCTGCGGCGTCCTGCGCAGTGACACTGGGGTCCCGTACACTTTCTACGCCGTCCTGCGCACTCCCACTGGGGTCCCGTACATTTTCTATGGCGTCCTACGCACTAACACTGGGGTCCTGTTCATTTTCTACGGCGTCCTGCGCATTCCCACTGAAACCCGCTCACTTTCAGCGGCGTCCTGCGCAGTGACACTGGGGTCCCGTACATTTTTTACGGCGTAGTGCGCACTCCCACTAGGGTACCGCAGACTTTCTACGGCGTCCTGCGCATTCCCACTGAAACCCGCACAATTTCTGCGGCGTCCTGCACACTAACACTGGGGTCCCACACAGTTTCAAAGGCGTCCTGCGCGTTTCCACTGAAACCCGCTCAATTTCTGCGGCGTCCTGCGCACTCCCACTGGGGTCCCGTACACTTTCTACGGCGTCCTGCGCACTCCCACTGGGGTCCCGTACATTTTCCACGGCGTCCTGCGCACTAACACTGGGGTCCCGTTCATTTTCTAGGGCGTCCTGCGAATTCCCACTGAAACCCGCTCACTTTCTGCGGCGTCCTGCGCACTCGCACTGGGGCTCGCACATTTTCTGCGACGTCCTGCGCAGTGACACTGGGGTCCCGTACATTTCCTACGGCGTAGGACGCACTCCCACTAGGGTACCGCACATTTTCAACGGCGTCCTGCGCACTCCCACTGGGGTCCCGTACATTTTCTACGGCGTCCTGCGCACTAACACTGGGGTCCCGTACACTTTCTACGGCGTCCTACCCACTCCCACTGGGGTCCCGTACATTTTCTACGGCGTCCTGCCCAATAACAGTGGGGTCCCGTACATTTTCTCCTGTGTCCTCCGCACTAACGCTGGGGTCCTGTTCATTTTCTACGGCGTCCTGCGCATTCCCACTGAAACCCGCTCACTTTCTGCGGCGTCCTGCGCAGTGACACTGGGGTCCCGTACATTTCTACGGCGTCCTGCGCACTCCCACTGGGGTCCCGTACATTTTCTACGGCGTCCTGCGCACTCCCACTGAAACTCGCTCACTTTCTGCGGCGTCCTGCGCAGTGACACTAGGGTCCCGAACATTTACTACGGCGTCCTGCGCATTCCCACTGGGGTCCCGTACATTTTCTACGGCGTCCTGCGCACTAACACTGGGGTCCCGTACACTTTCTACGGCGTCCTGCCCACTCCCACTGGGGTCCCGTACATTTTCTATGGCGTCCTGCGCACTAACACTGGGGTCCTGTTCATTTTCTACGGCGTCCTGCGCATTCCCACTGAAACTCGCTCACTTTCTGCGGCGTCCTGCGCAGTGACACTGGGGTCCCGTACACTTTCTACGCCGTCCTGCGCACTCCCACTTTGGTCCCGTACAATTTCTATGGCGTCCTGCGCACTAACACTGGGGTCCTGTTCATTTTCTACGGCGTCCTGCGCATTTCCACTGAAACCCGCTCACTTTCAGCGGCGTCCTGCGCAGTGACACTGGGGTCCCGTACATTTTTTACGGCGTAGTGCGCACTCCCACTAGGGTACCGCATACTTTCTACGGCGTCCTGCGCATTCCCACTGAAACCCGCACAATTTCTGCGGCGTCCTGCACACTAACACTGGGGTCCCACACAGTTTCAAAGGCGTCCTGCGCGTTCCCACTGAAACCCGCTCAATTTCTGCGGCGTCCTGCGCACTCCCACTGGGGTCCCGTACACTTTCTACGGCGTCCTGCGCACTCCCACTGGGGTCCCGTACATTTTCCACGGCGTCCTGCGCACTAACACTGGGGTCCCGTTCATTTTCTAGGGCGTCCTGCGCATTCCCACTGAAACCCGCTCACTTTCTGCGGCGTCCTGCGCACTCGCACTGGGGCTCGCACATTTTCTGCGACGTCCTGCGCAGTGACACTGGGGTCCCGTACATTTCCTACGGCGTAGGACGCACTCCCACTAGGGTACCGCACATTTTCTACGGCGTCCTGCGCACTCCCACTGAGGTCCCGTACATTTTCTACGGCGTCCTGCGCACTAACACTGGGGTTCCGTACACTTTCTACGGCGTCCTACCCACTCCCACTGGGGTCCCGTACATTTTCTACGGCGTCCTGCCCACTAACAGTGGGGTCCCGTACATTTTCTACTGTGTCCTGCGCACTAACGCCGGGGTCCTGTTTATTTTCTACGGCGTCCTGCGCATTCCCACTGAAACCCGCTCACTTTCTGCGGCGTCCTGCGCAGTGACACTGGGGTCCCGTACATTTCTACGGCGTCCTGCGCACTCCCACTGGGGTCCCGTACATTTTCTACGGCGTCCTGCGCACTCCCACTGGGGTCCCGTACATTTTCTACGGTGTCCTGCGCACTAACACTGGGGTCCCGAACATTTACTACGGCGTCCTGCGCATTCCCACTGGGGTCCCGTACATTTTCTACGGCGTCTTGCCCACTAAGAGTGGGGTCCCGTACATTTTCTACGGTGTCCTGCGCACTCCCACTGGGGTACCGCACACTTTCTACGGCGTCCTGCCCACTCCCACTGGGGTCCCGTACATTTTCTACGGTGTCCTGCGCACTAAAACTGGGGTCCTGTTCATTTTCTACGGCGTCCTGCGCACTCCCACTGGGGTCCCGTACATTTTCTACGGCGTCCTGCGCACTCCCACTGGGGTCCCGTACATTTTCTACGGTGTCCTGCGCACTAACACTGGGGTCCCGAACATTTACTACGGCGTCCTGCGCATTCCCACTGGGGTCCCGTACATTTTCTACGGCGTCTTGCCCACTAAGAGTGGGGTCCCGTACATTTTCTACGGTGTCCTGCGCACTCCCACTGGGGTACCGCACACTTTCTACGGCGTCCTGCGCACTCCCACTGGGGTCCCGTACATTTTCCACGGCGTCCTGCGCACTAACACTGGGGTCCTGTTCATTTTCTACGGCGTCCTGCGCACTCCCACTGGGGTACCGCACACTTTCTACGGCGTCCTGCGCACTCCCACTGGGGTCCCGTACATTTTCCACGGCGTCCTGCGCACTAACACTGGGGTCCCGTTCATTTTCTACGGCGTCCTGCGCATTCCCACTGAAACCCGCTCACTTTCTGCGGCGTCCTGCGCAGTGACACTGGGGTCCCCTACATTTTCTATGGCGTAGGACGCACTCCTACTAGGGTACCGCACACTTTCTACGGCGTCCTGCGCACTCCCACTGGGGTCCCGTACATTTTCTACGGCGTCCTGCGCACTAACACTGGGGTCTCGTACACTTTCTACGGCGTCCTGCCCACTCCCACTGGGGTCCCGTACATTTTCTATGGCGTCCTGGGCACTAACACTGGGGTCCTGTTCATTTTCTACGGCGTCCTGCGCATTCTCACTGAAACCCGCTCACTTTCTGCGGCGTCCTGCGCAGTGACACTGGGGTCCCGTACACTTTCTACGGCGTCCTGCGCACTCCCACTGGGGTCCCGTACATTTTCTATGGCGTCCTGCGCACTAACACTGGGGTCCTGTTCATTTTCTACGGCGTCCTGCGCATTCCCACTGAAACCCGTTCACTTTCAGCGGCGTCCTGCGCAGTGACACTGGGGTCCCGTACATTTTTTACGGCGTAGTGCGCACTCCCACTAGGGTACCGCAGACTTTCTACGGCGTCCTGCACATTCCCACTGGAACCCGCACAATTTCTGCGGCGTCCTGCACACTAACACTGGGGTCCCACACAGTTTCAAAGGCGTCCTGCGCATTCCCACTGAAACCCGCTCAATTTCTGCGGCGTCCTGCGCACTCCCACTGGGGTCCCTTACATTTTCTACGGCGTCTTGCCCACTAAGAGTGGGGTCCCGTACATTTTCTACGGTGTCCTGCGCACTCCCACTGGGGTACCGCACACTTTCTACGGCGTCCTGCGCACTCCCACTGGGGTCCCGTACATTTTTCACGGCGTCCTGCGCACTAACACTGGGGTCCCGAACATTTACTACGGCGTCCTGCGCACTCCCACTGGGGTCCCCTACACTTTTTACGGCGTCCTGCGCACTCCCACTGGGGTCCCGTACATTTTCTACGGCGTCCTGCGCACTAACACTGGGGTACCGCACACTTTCTACGGCGTCCTGCGCACTCCCACTGGGGTCCCGTACATTTTCCACGGCGTCCTGCGCACTAACACTGGGGTCCCGAACATTTACTACGGCGTCCTGCGCATTCCCACTGGGGTCCCGTACATTTTCCACGGCGTCCTGCGCACTAACACTGGGGTCCCGTTCATTTTCTACGGCGTCCTGCGCATTCCCACTGAAACCCGCTCACTTTCTGCGGCGTCCTGCGCACTCGCACTGGGGCTCGCACATTTTCTGCGACGTCCTGCGCAGTGACACTGGGGTCCCGTACATTTCCTACGGCGTAGGACGCACTCCTACTAGGGTACCGCACACTTTCTACGGCGTCCTGCGCACTCCCACTGGGGTCCCGTACATTTTCTACGGCGTCCTGCGCACTAACACTGGGGTCTCGTACACTTTCTACGGCGTCCTGCCCACTCCCACTGGGGTCCCGTACATTTTCTATGGCGTCCTGGGCACTAACACTGGGGTCCTGTTCATTTTCTACGGCGTCCTGCGCATTCCCACTGAAACCCGCTCACTTTCTGCGGCGTCCTGCGCAGTGACACTGGGGTCCCGTACACTTTCTACGGCGTCCTGCGCACTCCCACTGGGGTCCCGTACATTTTCTATGGCGTCCTGCGCACTAACACTGGGGTCCTGTTCATTTTCTACGGCGTCCTGCGCATTCCCACTGAAACCCGTTCACTTTCAGCGGCGTCCTGCGCAGTGACACTGGGGTCCCGTACATTTTTAACGGCATAGTGCGCACTCCCACTAGGGTACCGCAGACTTTCTACGGCGTCCTGCACATTCCCACTGGAACCCGCACAATTTCTGCGGCGTCCTGCACACTAACACTGGGGTCCCACACAGTTTCAAAGGCGTCCTGCGCATTCCCACTGAAACCCGCTCAATTTCTGCGGCGTCCTGCGCACTCCCACTGGGGTCCCTTACATTTTCTACGGCGTCTTGCCCACTAAGAGTGGGGTCCCGTACATTTTCTACGGTGTCCTGCGCACTCCCACTGGGGTACCGCACACTTTCTACGGCGTCCTGCGCACTCCCACTGGGGTCCCGTACATTTTCCACGGCGTCCTGCGCACTAACACTGGGGTCCCGAACATTTACTACGGCGTCCTGCGCACTCCCACTGGGGTCCCCTACACTTTTTACGGCGTCCTGCGCACTCCCACTGGGGTCCCGTACATTTTCTACGGCGTCCTGCGCACTAACACTGGGGTCCCGAACATTTACTACGGCGTCCTGCGCATTCCCACTGGGGTCCCGTACATTTTCCACGGCGTCCTGCGCACTAACACTGGGGTCCCGTTCATTTTCTACGGCGTCCTGCGCATTCCCACTGAAACCCGCTCACTTTCTGCGGCGTCCTGCGCACTCGCACTGGGGCTCGCACATTTTCTGCGACGTCCTGCGCAGTGACACTGGGGTCCCGTACATTTTCTACGGTGTCCTGCGCACTCCCACTGGGGTACCGCACACTTTCTACGGCGTCCTGCGCACTCCCACTGGGGTCCCGTCCATTTTCCACGGCGTCCTGCGCACTAACACTGGGGTCCCGAACATTTACTACGGCGTCCTGCGCACTCCCACTGGGGTCCCCTACACTTTTTACGGCGTCCTGCGCACTCCCACTGGGGTCCCGTACATTTCCTACGCCGTCCTGCGCACTAACACTGGGGTCCCGCCCACTTTCTGCGGCGTCCTGCGCACTCCCACTGGGGTCCCGTACATTTTCCACGGCGTCCTGCGCACTAACACTGGGGTCCCGAACATTTACTACGGCGTCCTGCGCATTCCCACTGGGGTCCCGTACATTTTCACGGCGTCCTGCGCACTAACACTGGGGTCCCGTTCATTTTCTACGGCGTCCTGCGCATTCCCACTGAAACCCGCTCACTTTCTGCGGCGTCCTGCGCACTCGCACTGGGGCTCGCACATTTTCTGCGACGTCCTGCGCAGTGACACTGGGGTCCCGTACATTTCCTACGGCGTAGGACGCACTCTACTAGGGTGCCGCACACTTTCTACGGCGTCCTGCGCACTCCCACTGGGGTCCCGTACATTTTCTACGGCGTCCTGCGCACTAACACTGGGGTCTCGTACACTTTCTACGGCGTCCTGCCCACTCCCACTGGGGTCCCGTACATTTTCTATGGCGTCCTGCGCACTAACACTGGGGTCCTGTTCATTTTCTACGGCGTCCTTCGCATTCCCACTGATACCCGCTCACTTTCTGCGGCGTCCGGCACAGTGACACTGGGGTCCCGTACACTTTCTACGGCGTCCTGCGCACTCTCACTGGGGTCCCGTACATTTTCTATGGCGTCCTGCGCACTAACACTGGGGTCCTGTTCATTTTGTACGGCGTCATGCGCGTTCCCACTGAAACCCGCTCACTTTCAGCGGCGTCCTGCGCAGTGACACTGGGGTCCCGTACATTTTCTATGGCGTAGTGCGCACTCCACTGGGGTACCGCAGACTTTCTACGGCGTCCTGCACATTCCCACTGGAACCCGCACAATTTCTGCGGCGTCCTGCACACTAACACTGGGGTCCCACACAGTTTCAAAGGCGTCCTGCGCATTCCCACTGAAACCCGCTCAATTTCTGCGGCGTCCTGCGCACTCCACTGGGGTCCTTACATTTTCTACGGCGTCCTGCCCACTAACAGTGGGGTCCCGTACATTTTCTACGGTGTCCTGCGCACTCCCACTGGGGTACCGCACACTTTCTACGGCGTCCTGCGCACTCCCACTGGGGTCCCGTACATTTTCCACGGCGTCCTGCGCACTAACACTGGGGTCCCGAACATTTACTACGGCGTCCTGCGCACTCCCACTGGGGTCCCCTACACTTTTTACGGCGTCCTGCGCACTCCCACTGGGGTCCCGTACATTTTCTACGGCGTCCTGCGCACTAACACTGGGGTCCCGAACATTTACTACGGCGTCCTGCGCATTCCCACTGGGGTCCCGTTTATTTTCTACGGCGTCCTGCGCACTAACACTGGGGTCCCGTTCATTTTCTACGGCGTCCTGCGCATTCTTACTGAAACCCTCTCACTTTCTGCGGCGTCCTGCGCACTCCCACTGGGGCTCGCACATTTTCTGCGACGTCCTGCGCAGTGACACTGGGGTCCCGTACATTTTCCACGGCGTCCAGCGCACTAACACTGGGGTCCCGCACGCTTTCTACGGCGTCCTGCCCACTCCCACTGGGGTCCGTACATTTTCTATGGCGTCCTGGGCACTAACACTGGGGTCCTGTTCATTTTCTACGGCGTCCTGCGCATTCCCACTGGGGTCCCGTACATTTTCTACGGCGTCCTGCGCACTAACACTGGGGTCCCGTACACTTTCTACGGCGTCCTGCCCACTCCCACTGGGGTCCCGTACATTTTCTATGGCGTCCTGGGCACTAACACTGGGGTCCTGTTCATTTTCTACGGCGTGCTGCGCATTCCCACTGAAACCCGCTCACTTTCTGCCGCGTCCGGCGCAGTGGCACTGGGGTCCATGCACTTTCTACGGCGTCCTGCGCACTCCCACTGGGGTCCCGTACATTTTCTATGGCGTCCTGCGCACTAACACTGGGGTCCTGTTCATTTTCTACGGCGTCCTGCGCTTTCCCACTGAAACCCGCTCACTTTCAGCGGCGTCCTGCGCAGTGACACTGGGGTCCCGTACATTTTTTACGGCGTAGTGCGCACTCCCACTAGGGTACCGCACACTTTCTACGGCGTCCTGCGCATTCCCACTGGAACCCGCACAATTTCTGCGGCGTCCTGCACACTAACACTGGGGTCCCACACAGTTTCAAAGGCGTCCTGCGCATTCCCACTGAAACCCGCTCACTTTCTGCGACGTCCTGCGCACTCCCACTAGGGTACCGCACACTTTCTACGGCGTCCTGCTCATTCCCACTGGAACCCGCACAATTTCTGCGGCGTCCTGCACTCTAACACTGGGGTCCCTCACATTTTCAACGGCGTCCTGCGCACTAACACTGGGGTCCCGCACATTTTCTACGGCGTCCTGCGCATTCCCACTGGAACCCGCACAATTTCTACGGCGTCCTGCGCACTAACACTGGGGTCCCGAACATTTACTACGGCGTCCTGCGCATTCCCACTGAGGTCCCGTACATTTTCTACGGCGTCTTGCCCACTAAGGGTGGGGTCCCGTACATTTTCTACGGTGTCCTGCGCACTCCCACTGGGGTACCGCACACTTTCTACGGCGTCCTGGGCATTCCCACTGGGGTCCCGTACATTTTCCACGGCGTCCTGCGCACTAATACTGGGGTCCCGAGCATTTACAACGGCGTCCTGCGCATTCCCACCGGGGTACCGCACTATTTCTACGGCGTCCAGCGCACTCCCACTGGGGTCCCGTACATGTTCTACGGCGTCCTGCGCACTAACACTGGGGTCCCGTACATTTTCTGCGACGTCCTGCGCAGTGACACTGGGGTCTCGTACATTTTCTACGGCGTTCTGCGCATTCCCACTGAAACCCGCTCACTTTCTGCGGCGTCCTGCGCACTCCCACTAGGGTACCGCACACTTTCTACGGCGTCCTGCTCATTCCCACTGGAACCCGCACAATTTCTGCGGCGTCCTGCACACTAACACTGGGGTCCCTCACATTTTCAACGGCGTCCTGCGCACTAACACTGGGGTCCCGTACACTTTCTACGGCGTCCTGCGCACTCCCACTGGGGTCCCGTACATTTTCTATGGCGTCCTGCGCACTAGCACTGGGGTCCTGTTCATTTTCTACGGCGTCCTGCGCATTCCCACTGAAACCCGCTCACTTTCAGCGGCGTCCTGCGCAGTGACACTGGGGTCCCGTACATTTTTTACGGCGTAGTGCGCACTCCCACTAGGGTACCGCACACTTTCTATGGCGTCCTGCGCATTCCCACTGAAACCCGCTCAATTTCTGCGGCGTCCTGCGCACTCCCACTGGGGTCCCTTACATTTTCTACGGCGTCTTGCCCACTAAGAGTGGGGTCCCGTACATTTTCTACGGTGTCCTGCGCACTCCCACTGGGGTACCGCACACTTTCTACGGCGTCCTGCGCACTCCCACTGGGGTCCCGTACATTTTCCACGGCGTCCTGCGCACTAACACTGGGGTCCCGAACATTTACTACGGCGTCCTGCGCACTCCCACTGGGGTCCCCTACACTTTTTACGGCGTCCTGCGCACTCCCACTGGGGTCCCGTACATTTTCTACGGCGTCCTGCGCACTAACACTGGGGTCCCGAACATTTACTACGGCGTCCTGCGCATTCCCACTGGGGTCCCGTACATTTTCCACGGCGTCCTGCGCACTAACACTGGGGTCCCGTTCATTTTCTACGGCGTCCTGCGCATTCCCACTGAAACCCGCTCACTTTCTGCGGCGTCCTGCGCACTCGCACTGGGGCTCGCACATTTTCTGCGACGTCCTGCGCAGTGACACTGGGGTCCCGTACATTTTCTACGGCGTCCTGCGCACTAACACTGGGGTCCCGTACACTTTCTACGGCGTCCTGCCCACTCCCACTGGGGTCCCGTACATTTTCTATGGCGTCCTGGGCACTAACACTGGGGTCCTGTTCATTTTCTACGGCGTCCTGCGCATTCCCACTGGGGTCCCGTACATTTTCTACGGCGTCCTGCGCACTAACACTGGGGTCCCGTACACTTTCTACGGCGTCCTGCCCACTCCCACTGGGGTCCCGTACATTTTCTATGGCGTCCTGGGCACTAACACTGGGGTCCTGTTCATTTTCTACGGCGTCCTGCGCATTCCCACTGAAACCCGCTCACTTTCTGCGGCGTCCTGCGCAGTGACACTGGGGTCCCGTACACTTTCTACGGCGTCCTGCGCACTCCCACTGGGGTCCCGTACATTTTCTATGGCGTCCTGCGCACTAACACTGGGGTCCTGTTCATTTTCTACGGCGTCCTGCGCTTTCCCACTGAAACCCGCTCACTTTCAGCGGCGTCCTGCGCAGTGACACTGGGGTCCCGTACATTTTCTATGGCGTAGTGCGCACTCCCACTAGGGTACCGCACACTTTCTACGGCGTCCTGCGCATTCCCACTGGAACCCGCACAATTTCTGCGGCGTCCTGCACACTAACACTGGGGTCCCACACAGTTTCAAAGGCGTCCTGCGCATTCCCACTGAAACCCGCTCACTTTCTGCGACGTCCTGCGCACTCCCACTAGGGTACCGCACACTTTCTACGGCGTCCTGCTCATTCCCACTGGAACCCGCACAATTTCTGCGGCGTCCTGCACTCTAACACTGGGGTCCCTCACATTTTCAACGGCGTCCTGCGCACTAACACTGGGGTCCCGCACATTTTCTACGGCGTCCTGCGCATTCCCACTGGAACCCGCACAATTTCTACGGCGTCCTGCGCACTAACACTGGGGTCCCGAACATTTACTACGGCGTCCTGCGCATTCCCACTGAGGTCCCGTACATTTTCTACGGCGTCTTGCCCACTAAGGGTGGGGTCCCGTACATTTTCTACGGTGTCCTGCGCACTCCCACTGGGGTACCGCACACTTTCTACGGCGTCCTGCGCACTCCCACTGGGGTCCCGTACATTTTCCACGGCGTCCTGCGCACTAACACTGGTGTCCCGAACATTTACAATGGCGTCCTGCGCATTCCCACTGGGGTACCGCACATTTTCTACGGCGTCCAGCGCACTCCCACTGGGGTCCCGTACATGTTCTACGGCGTCCTGCGCACTAACACTGGGGTCCCGTACATTTTCTGCGACGTCTTGCGCAGTGACACTGGGGTCTCGTACATTTCTACGGCGTCCTGCGCATTCCCACTGAAACCCGCTCACTTTCTGCGGCGTCCTGTGCACTCCCACTAGGGTACCGCACACTTTCTACGGCGTCCTGCGCATTCCCACTGGAACCCGCACAATTTCTGCGGCGTCCTGCACACTAACACTGGGGTCCCTCACATTTTCAACGGCGTCCTGCGCACTAACACTGGGGTCCCGTACATTTTCTACGGCGTCCTGCGCACTCTCACTGGGGTCCCGTACATTTTCTATGGCGTCCTGCGCACTAACACTGGGGTCCTGTTCATTTTCTACGGCGTCCTTCGCATTCCCACTGAAACCCGCTCACTTTCTGCGGCGTCCTGCGCAGTGACACTGGGGTCCCGTACATTTTTTACGGCGTAGTGCGCACTCCCACTAGGGTACCGCACACTTTCTATGGCGTCCTGCCCACTCCCACTGGGGTCCCGTACATTTTCTCTGGCGTCCTGCGCGCCCCCACTGGGGTCCCGTACATTTTCTACGGCGTCCTGCGCACTAACACTGGGGTCCCGAACATTTACTACGGCGTCCTGCGCATTCCCACTGGGGTCCCGTACATTTTCCACGGCGTCCTGCGCACTAACACTGGGGTCCCGTTCATTTTCTACGGCGTCCTGCGCATTCCCACTGAAACCCGCTCACTTTCTGCGGCGTCCTGCGCACTCGCACTGGGGCTCGCACATTTTCTGCGACGTCCTGCGCAGTGACACTGGGGTCCCGTACATTTTCTACGGCGTCCTGCGCACTAACACTGGGGTCCGTACACTTTCAACGACGTCCTACGAACTCCCATTGGGGTCCCGTACATTTTCTACGGCGTCCTGCGCACTAACACTGGGGTCCTGTTCATTTTCTACGGCGTCCTGCGCATTCCCACTGGGGTCCCGTACATTTTCTACGGCGTCCTGCGCACTAACACTGGGGTCCGTACACTTTCTACGGCGTCCTGCCTCCTGGGTTCCCACTCCCACTGGGGTCCCGGCGTACATTTTCTATGGCGTCCTGGGCACTAACACTGGGGTCCTGTTCATTTCTACGGCGTCCTGCGCATTCCACTGAAACCCGCTCACTTTCTGCGGCGTCCTGCGCAGTGACACTGGGGTCCTCCCATGTACACTTTCTACGGCGTCCTGCGCACTCTCACTGGGGTCCCGTACATTTTCGATGGCGTCCTGCGCACTAACACTGGGGTCCTGTTCATTTTCTACGGCGTCCTGCGCTTTCCCTGAAACCCGCTCACTTTCAGCGGCGTCCTGCGCAGTGACACTGGGGTCCGTACATTTTGCGGCGTAGTGCGCACTCCCACTGGGTACCGCACACTTTCTACGGCGTCCTGCGCATTTCCACTGGAACCGCACAATTTCTGCGGCGTCCTGCACACTAACACTGGGGTCCCACACAGTTTCAAAGGCGTCCTGCGCATTCCCTGAAACCGCTCACTTTCTGCGACGTCCTGCGCACTCCACTGGGTACCGCACACTTTCTACGGCGTCCTGCTCATTCCCACTGGAACCCGCACAATTTCTGCGGCGTCCTGCACTCTAACACTGGGGTCCCTCACATTTTCAACGGCGTCCTGCGCACTAACACTGGGGTCCCGCACATTTTTCTACGGCGTCCTGCGCATTCCCACTGGAACCCGCACAATTTCTACGGCGTCCTGCGCACTAACACTGGGGTCCCGAACATTTACTACGGCGTCCTGCGCATTCCCACTGAGGTCCCGTACATTTTCTACGGCGTCTTGCCCACTAAGGGTGGGGTCCCGTACATTTTCTACGGGGTCCTGCGCACTCCCACTGGGGTACCGCACACTTTCTACGGCGTCCTGCGCACTCCCACTGGGGTCCGTACATTTTCCACGGCGTCCTGCGCACTAACACTGGTGTCCCGAACATTTACAATGGCGTCCTGCGCATTCCCACTGGGGTACCGCACATTTTCTACGGCGTCCAGCGCACTCCCACTGGGGTCCCGTACATGTTCTACGGCGTCCTGCGCACTAACACTGGGGTCCCGTACATTTTCTGCGACGTCTTGCGCAGTGACACTGGGGTCTCGTACATTTTCTACGGCGTTCTGCGCATTCCCACTGAAACCCGCTCACTTTCTGCGGCGTCCTGCGCACTCCCACTAGGGTACCGCACACTTTCTACGGCGTCCTGCTCATTCCCACTGGAACCCGCACAATTTCTGCGGCGTCCTGCACACTAACACTGGGGTCCCTCACATTTTCAACGGCGTCCTGCGCACTAACACTGGGGTCCCGTACACCTTCTAAGGCGTCTTGCTCACTCTCACTGGGGTCCGTACATTTTCTATGGCGTCCTGCGCACTAGCACTGGGGTCCTGTTCATTTTCTACGGCGTCCTGCGCATTCCCACTGAAACCCGCTCACTTTCAGCGGCGTCCTGCGCAGTGACACTGGGGTCCCGTACATTTTTACGGCGTAGTGCGCACTCCACTAGGGTACCGCACACTTTCTATGGCGTCCTGCGCATTCCCACTGGAACCCGCACAATTTCTGCGGCGTCCTGCACACTAACACTGGGGTCCCACACAGTTTCAAAGGCGTCCTGCGCATTCCCACTGAAACCCACTCAATTTCTGTGGCGTCCTGCGCACTCCCACTGGGGTCCCGTACATTTTCTACGGCGTCTTGCCCACTAAAAGTGGGGTCCCGTACATTTTCTACGGTGGCCCGCGCCCTCCCATTGGGGGACCGCACACTCTCTACCGCGTCCTGCGCACTCCCACTGGGGTCCCGTACATTTTCCACGGCGTCCTGCGCACTAACACTGGGGTGCCGTTCATTTTCTACGGCGTCCTACGCATTCCCACTGAAACCCGCTCACTTTCTGCGGCGTCCTGCGCACTCGCACTGGGGCTCGCACATTTTCTGCGACGTCCTGCGCAGTGACACTGGGGTCCCGTACATTTCCTACGGCGTAGGACGCACTCCCACTAGGGTACCGCACACTTTCTACGGCGTCCTGCGCACTCCCACTGGGGTCCCGTACATTTTCTACGGCGTCCTGCGCACTAACACTGGGGTCCCGTACACTTTCTACGGCGTCCTGCCCACTCCCACTGGGGTCCCGTACATTTTCTACGGCGTCCTGCCCACTAACAGTGGGGTCCCGTACATTTTCTACTGTGTCCTGCGCACTAACGCTGGGGTCCTGTTCATTTTCTACGGCCTCCTGCGCATTCCCACTGAAACCCGCTCACATTCTGCGGCGTCCTGCGCAGTGACACTGGGGTCCCATACATTTTCTACGGCGTCCTGCGCACTAACACCTGGGTCCCGTACATTTTCTACGGCGTCCTGCGCACTAACACTGGGGTCCCGTACATTTTTTACGGCGTAGTGCGCACTCTTACTAGGGTACCGCACACTTTCTATGGCGTCCTGCGCATTCCCACTGGAACCCGCACAATTTCTGCGGCGTCCTGCACACTAACACTGGGGTCCCACACAGTTTCAAAGGCGTCCTGCGCATTCCCACTGAAACCCACTCAATTTCTGCGGCGTCCTGCGCACTCCCACTGGGGTCCCGAACATTTTCTACGGCGTCTTGCCCACTAAAAGTGGGGTCCCGTACATTTTCTACGGTGTCCTGCGCACTCCCACTGGGGTACCGCACACTCTCTACGGCGTCCTGCGCACTCCCACTGGGGTCCCGTACATTTTCCACGGCGTCCTGCGCACTAACACTGGGGTGCCGTTCATTTTCTACGGCGTCCTACGCATTCCCACTGAAACCCGCTCACTTTCTGCGGCGTCCTGCGCACTCGCACTGGGGCTCGCACATTTTCTGCGACGTCCTGCGCAGTGACACTGGGGTCCCGTACATTTCCTACGGCGTAGGACGCACTCCCACTAGGGTACCGCACACTTTCTACGGCGTCCTGCGCACTCCCACTGGGGTCCCGTACATTTTCTACGGCGTCCTGCGCACTAACACTGGGGTCCCGTACACTTTCTACGGCGTCCTGCCCACTCCCACTGGGGTCCCGTACATTTTCTACGGCGTCCTGCCCACTAACAGTGGGGTCCCGTACATTTTCTACTGTGTCCTGCGCACTAACGCTGGGGTCCTGTTCATTTTCTACGGCCTCCTGCGCATTCCCACTGAAACCCGCTCACATTCTGCGGCGTCCTGCGCAGTGACACTGGGGTCCCATACATTTTCTACGGCGTCCTGCGCACTAACACCTGGGTCCCGTACATTTTCTACGGCGTCCTGCGCACTAACACTGGGGTCCCGAACATTTACTACGGCGTCCTGCGCACTCCCACTGGGGTCCCGTACATTTTCTACGGCGTCCTGCGCACTAACACTGAGGTCCCGTACATTTTCTACGGCTTCCAGCGCACTCCCACTGGGGTCCCGTACATTTCTACGGCGTCCTGCGCACTCCCACTGGGGTCCCGTACATTTTCTACGGCGTCCTGCGCACTCCCACTGGGGTCCCGTACATTTTCTACGGCGTCCTGCGCACTAACACTGGGGTCCCGAACATTTACTACGGCGTCCTGCGCACTAACACTGGGGTCCCGAACATTTACTACGGCGTCCTGCGCATTCCCACTGGGGTCCCGTACATTTTCTACGGCGTCTTGCCCACTAAGAGTGGGGTCCCGTACATTTTCTACGGTGTCCTGCGCACTCCCACTGGGGTACCGCACACTTTCTACGACGTCCTGCGCACTCCCACTGGGGTCCCGTACCATTTCCACGGCGTCCTGCGCACTAACACTGGGGTCCCGTTCATTTTCTACGGCGTCCTGCGCATTCCCACTGAAACCCGCTCACTTTCTGCGGCGTCCTGCGCACTCGCACTGGGGCTCGCACATTTTCTGCGACGTCCTGCGCAGTGACACGGGGGTCCCGTACATTTCCTACGGCGTAGGACGCACTCCTACTAGGGTACCGCACACTTTCTACGGCGTCCTGCGCACTCCCACTGGGGTCCCGTACATTTTCTACGGCGTCCTGCGCACTAACGCTGGGGTCCCGTACACTTTCTACGGCGTCCTGCCCACTCCCACTGGGGTCCCGTACATTTTCTATGGCGTCCTGCGCACTAACACTGGGGTCCTGTTCATTTTCTACGGCGTCCTGCGCATTCCCACTTAAACCCGCTCACTTTCAGCGGCGTCCTGCGCAGTGACACTGGGGTCCCGTACATTTTTTACGGCGTAGTGCGCACTCCCACTAGGGTACCGCACACTTTCTACGGCGTCCTGCGCAGTCCACTGGAACCCGCACAATTTCTGCGGCGTCCTGCACACTAACACTTGGGTCCCACACAGTTTCAAAGGCGTCCAGCGCATTCCCACTGAAACCCGCTCACTTTCTGCGGCGTCCTGCGCACTCCCACTAGGGTACCGCACACTTTCTACGGCGTCCTGCTCATTCCCACTGGAACCCGCACAATTTCTGCGGCGTCCTGCACACTAACACTGGGGTCCCTCACATTTTCAACGGCGTCCTGCGCACTAACACTGGGGTCCCGTACACTTTCTACGGCGTCCTGCGCACTCCCACTGGGGTCCCGTACATTTTCTATGGCGTCCTGCGCACTAGCACTGGGGTCCTGTTCATTTTCTACGGCGTTCTGCGCATTCCCACTGGAACCCGACCACTTTCAGCGGCGTCCTGCGCAGTGACACTGGGGTCCCGTACATTTTTTACGGCGTAGTGCGCACTCCCACTAGGGTACCGCACACTTTCTATGGCGTCCTGCGCATTCCCACTGGAACCCGCACAATTTCTGCGGCGTCCTGCACACTAACACTGGGGTCCCACACAGTTTCAAAGGCGTCCTGCGCATTCCCACTGAAACCCACTCAATTTCTGCGGCGTCCTGCGCACTCCCACTGGGGTCCCGTACATTTTCTACGGCGTCTTGCCCACTAAAAGTGGGGTCCCGTACATTTTCTACGGTGTCCTGCGCACTCCCACTGGGGTACCGCACACTCTCTACGGCGTCCTGCGCACTCCCACTGGGGTCCCGTACATTTTCCACGGCGTCCTGCGCACTAACACTGGGGTGCCGTTCATTTTCTACGGCGTCCTACGCATTCCCACTGAAACCCGCTCACTTTCTGCGGCGTCCTGCGCACTCGCACTGGGGCTCGCACATTTTCTGCGACGTCCTGCGCAGTGACACTGGGGTCCCGTACATTTCCTACGGCGTAGGACGCACTCCCACTGGGGTACCGCACACTTTTTACGGCGTCCTGCGCACTCCCACTGGGGTCCCGTACGTTTTCCACGGCGTCCTGCGCACTAACACTGGGGTCCCGTACACTTTCTACGGCGTCCTGCCCACTCCCACTGGGGTCCCGTACATTTTCTACGGCGTCCTGCCCACTAACAGTGGGGTCCCGTACATTTTCTACTGTGTCCTGCGCACTAATGCTGGGGTCCTGTTCATTTTCTACGGCCTCCTGCGCATTCCCACTGAAACCCGCTCACATTCTGCGGCGTCCTGCGCAGTGACACTGGGGTCCCATACATTTTCTACGGCGTCCTGCGCACTAACACCTGGGTCCCGTACATTTTCTACGGCGTCCTGCGCACTAACACTGGGGTCCCGAACATTTACTACGGCGTCCTGCGCACTAACACTGAGGTCCCGTACATTTTCTACGGCTTCCAGCGCACTCCCACTGGGGTCCCGTACATTTCTACGGCGTCCTGCGCACTCCACTGGGGTCCCATACATTTTCTACGGCGTCCTGCGCACTCCCACTGGGGTCCCGTACATTTTCTACGGCGTCCTGCGCACTAACACTGAGGTCCCGTACATTTTCTACGGCTTCCAGCGCACTCCCACTGGGGTCCCGTACATTTCTACGGCGTCCTGCGCACTCCCACTGGGGTCCCGTACATTTTCTACGGCGTCCTGCGCACTCCCACTGGGGTCCCGTACATTTTCTACGGCGTCCTGCGCACTAACACTGGGGTCCCGAACATTTACTACGGCGTCCTGCGCACTAACACTGGGGTCCCGAACATTTACTACGGCGTCCTGCGCATTCCCACTGGGGTCCCGTACATTTTCTACGGCGTCTTGCCCACTAAGAGTGGGGTCCCGTACATTTTCTACGGTGTCCTGCGCACTCCCACTGGGGTACCGCACACTTTCTACGGCGTCCTGCGCACTCCCACTGGGGTCCCGTACATTTTCCACGGCGTCCTGCGCACTAACACTGGGGTCCCGTTCTTTTTCTACGGCGTCCTGCGCATTCCCACTGAAACCCGCTCACTTTCTGCGGCGTCCTGCGCACTCGCACTGGGGCTCGCACATTTTCTGCGACGTCCTGCGCAGTGACACGGGGGTCCCGTACATTTCCTACGGCGTAGGACGCACTCCTACTAGGGTACCGCACACTTTCTACGGCGTCCTGCGCACTCCCACTGGGGTCCCGTACATTTTCTACGGCGTCCTGCGCACTAACGCTGGGGTCCCGTACACTTTCTACGGCGTCCTGCCCACTCCCACTGGGGTCCCGTACATTTTCTATGGCGTCCTGCGCACTAACACTGGGGTCCTGTTCATTTTCTACGGCGTCCTGCGCATTCCCACTGAAACCCGTCCACTTTCAGCGGCGTCCTGCGCAGTGACACTGGGGTCCCGTACATTTTTCACGGCGTAGTGCGCACTCCCACTAGGGTACCGCACACTTTCTACGGCGTCCTGCGCATTCCCACTGGAACCCGCACAATTTCTGCGGCGTCCTGCACACTAACACTGGGGTCCCACACAGTTTCAAAGGCGTCCAGCGCATTCCCACTGAAACCCGCTCAATTTCTGCGGCGTCCCGCGCACTCCCACCGGGGTACCGCACACTTTCTACGGCGTCCAGCGCACTTCCACTGGGGTCCCGTACATGTTCTACGGCGTCCTGCGCACTAACACTGGGGTCCCGTACATTTTCTGCGACGTCTTGCGCAGTGACACTGGGGTCTCGTACATTTTCTACGGCGTCCTGCGCATTCCCACTGAAACCCGCTCACTTTCTGCGGCGTCCTGCGCACTCCACTAGGGTACCGCACACTTTCTACGGCGTCCTGCGCACTCCCACTGGGGTCCCGTACATTTTCCACGGCGTCCTGCGCACTAACACTGGGGTCCCACACAGTTTCAAAGGCGTCCTGCGCATTCCCACTGAAACCCACTCAATTTCTGCGGCGTCCTGCGCACTCCCACTGGGGTCCCGTACATTTTCTACGGCGTCTTGCCCACTAAAAGTGGGGTCCCGTACATTTCTACGGTGTCCTGCGCACTCCCACTGGGGTACCGCACACTCTCTACGGCGTCCTGCCCACTCCCACTGGGGTCCCGTACATTTTCCACGGCGTCCTGCGCACTAACACTGGGGTGCCGTTCATTTTCTACGGCGTCCTACGCATTCCCACTGAAACCCGCTCACTTTCTGCGGCGTCCTGCGCACTCGCACTGGGGCTCGCACAGTTTCTGCGGCGTCCTGCGCCGTGGCACTGGGGTCCCGTACACTTCCCACGGCGTTGGTCGCACTCCGACTAGGCTACCGCACACTTTCTACGGCGTCCTGCGCTCTCCCACCGGGGTCCCGTACATTTTCTACGGCGTCCTGCGCACTAACACTGGGGTCCCGTACATTTTCTACGGCGTCCTGCCCACTCCCACTGGGGTCCCGTAAATTTTCTAAGGCGTCCCGCCCACTAACAGTGGGGTCCCGTACATTTTCTACGGTGTCCTGCGCACTAATGCTGGGGTCCTGTTCATTTTCTACGGCCTCCTGCGCATTCCCACTGAAACCGCTCACATTCTGCGGCGTCCTGCGCAGTGACACTGGGGTCCCATACATTTTCTACGGCGTCCTGCGCACTAACACCTGGGTCCCGTACATTTTCTACGGCGTCCTGCGCACTACCACTGGGGTCCCGAACATTTACTACGGCGTCCTGCGCACTAACACTGAGGTCCCGTACATTTTCTACGGCTTCCAGCGCACTCCCACTGGGGTCCCGTACATTTCTACGGCGTCCTGCGCACTCCCACTGGGGTCCCGGACATTTTCTACGGCGTGCTGCGCACTCCACTGGGGTCCCGTACATTTTCTACGGCGTCCTGCGCACTACCACTCAGGCCCCCTCCATTTTCTCCGGCTTCCAGCGCACTCCCACTGGGGTCCCGTACATTTCTACGGCGTCCTGCGCACTCCCACTGGGGTCCCGTACATTTTCTACGGCGTCCTGCGCACTCCCACTGGGGTCCCGTACATTTTCTACGGCGTCCTGCGCACTAACACTGGGGTCCCGAACATTTACTACGGCGTCCTGCGCACTAACACTGGGGTCCCGAACATTTACTACGGCGTCCTGCGCATTCCCACTGGGGGCCCCTACATTTTCTACGGCGTCTTGCCCACTGAGAGGGGAGGTCCGTACATTTTCTACGGTGTCCTGCGCACTCCCACTGGGGTACCGCACACTTTCTACGGCGTCCTGCGCACTCCCACTGGGGTCCCGTACATTTTCCACGGCGTCCTGCGCACTAACACTGGGGTCCCGTTCTTTTTATACGGCGTCCTGCGCATTCCCACTGAAACCCGCTCACTTTCTGCGGCGTCCTGCGCACTCGCACTGGGGCTCGCACATTTTCTGCGACGTCCTGCGCAGTGACACGGGGGTCCCGTACATTTCCTACGGCGTAGGACGCACTCCTACTAGGGTACCGCACACTTTCTACGGCGTCCTGCGCACTCCCACTGGGGTCCCGTACATTTTCTACGGCGTCCTGCGCACTAACGCTGGGGTCCCGTACACTTTCTACGGCGTCCTGCCCACTCCCACTGGGGTCCCGTACATTTTCTATGGCGTCCTGCGCACTAACACTGGGGTCCTGTTCATTTTCTACGGCGTCCTGCGCATTCCCACTGAAACCCGCTCACTTTCAGCGGCGTCCTGCGCAGTGACACTGGGGTCCCGTACATTTTTCACGGCGTAGTGCGCACTCCCACTAGGGTACCGCACACTTTCTACGGCGTCCTGCGCATTCCCACTGGAACCCGCACAATTTCTGCGGCGTCCTGCACACTAACACTGGGGTCCCACACAGTTTCAAAGGCGTCCAGCGCATTCCCACTGAAACCCGCTCAATTTCTGCGGCGTCCCGCGCACTCCCACCGGGGTACCGCACACTTTCTACGGCGTCCAGCGCACTTCCACTGGGGTCCCGTACATGTTCTACGGCGTCCTGCGCACTAACACTGGGGTCCCGTACATTTTCTGCGACGTCTTGCGCAGTGACACTGGGGTCTCGTACATTTTCTACGGCGTCCTGCGCATTCCCACTGAAACCCGCTCACTTTCTGCGGCGTCCTGCGCACTCCCACTAGGGTACCGCACACTTTCTACGGCGTCCTGCGCACTCCCACTGGGGTCCCGTACATTTTCCACGGCGTCCTGCGCACTAACACTGGGGTCCCGTTCATTTTCTACGGCGTCCTGCGCATTCCCACTGAAACCCGCTCACTTTCTGCGGCGTCCTGCGCACTCGCACTGGGGCTCGCACATTTTCTGCGACGTCCTGCGCAGTGACACGGGGGTCCCGTACATTTCCTACGGCCTAGGACGCACTCCTACTAGGGTACCGCACACTTTCTACGGCGTCCTGCGCACTCCCACTGGGGTCCCGTACATTTTCTACGGCGTCCTGCGCACTAACGCTGGGGTCCCGTACACTTTCTACGGCGTCCTGCCCACTCCCACTGGGGTCCCGTACATTTTCTATGGCGTCCTGCGCACTAACACTGGGGTCCTGTTCATTTTCTACGGCGTCCTGCGCATTCCCACTGAAACCCGCTCACTTTCAGCGGCGTCCTGCGCAGTGACACTGGGGTCCCGTACATTTTTCACGGCGTAGTGCGCACTCCCACTAGGGTACCGCACACTTTCTACGGCGTCCTGCGCATTCCCACTGGAACCCGCACAATTTCTGCGGCGTCCTGCACACTAACACTGGGGTCCCACACAGTTTCAAAGGCGTCCAGCGCATTCCCACTGAAACCCGCTCAATTTCTGCGGCGTCCTGCGCACTCCCACCGGGGTACCGCACACTTTCTACGGCGTCCAGCGCACTCCCACTGGGGTCCCGTACATGTTCTACGGCGTCCTGCGCACTAACACTGGGGTCCCGTACATTTTCTGCGACGTCTTGCGCAGTGACACTGGGGTCTCGTACATTTTCTACGGCGTCCTGCGCATTCCCACTGAAACCCGCTCACTTTCTGCGGCGTCCTGCGCACTCCCACTAGGGTACCGCACACTTTCTACGGCGTCCTGCGCATTCCCACTGGAACCCGCACAATTTCTGCGGCGTCCTGCACACTAACACTGGGGTCCCTCACATTTTCAACGGCGTCCTGCGCACTAACACTGGGGTCCCGTACATTTTCTACGGCGTCCTGCGCATTCCCACTGGAACCCGCACAATTTCTGCGGCGTCCTGCACACTAACACTGGGGTCCCGTACATATTCTACGGCATCCTGCGCACTCCCACTGGGGTCCCGTACATTTTCTACGGCGTCCTGCGCACTAACACTGGGGTCCCGAACATTTACTACGGCGTCCTGCGCATTCCCACTGGGGTCCCGTACATTTTCTACGGCGTCTTGCCCACTAAGAGTGGGGTCCCGTACATTTTCTACGGTGTCCTGCGCACTCCCACTGGGGTACCGCACACTTTCTACGGCGTCCTGCGCACTCCCACTGGGGTCCCGTACATTTTCCACGGCGTCCTGCGCACTAACACTGAGGTCCCGTACATTTTCTACTGCGTCCAGCGCACTCCCACCTGGGTCCCGTACATTTTCTACAGCGTCCTGCGCACTAAAACTGGGGTCCCGAACATTTACTACGGCGTCCTGCGCACTCCCACTGGGGTCCCGTACATTTTCTACGGCATCCTGCGCACTAACACTGAGGTCCCGTACATTTTCTACGGCTTCCAGCGCACTCCCACTGGGGTCCCGTACATTTCTACGGCATCCTGCGCACTCCCACTGGGGTCCCGTACATTTTCTAGGGCGTCCTGCGCCCTCCCACTGGGGTCCCGTACATTTTCTACGGCGTCCTGCGCACTCCCACTGGGGTCGTTTACATTTTCTACGGCGTCCTGCGCACTAACACTGGGGTCCCGAACATTTACTACGGCGTCTTGCCCACTAAGAATGGGGTCCCGTACATTTTCTACAGCGTCCTGCGCACTAACACTGGGGTCCCGTACATTTTCTACGGCGTCCTGCGCACTAACACTGGGGTACCGTACATTTTCTACGGCGTCTTGCCCACTAAGAGTGGGGTCCGTACATTTTCTACGGCGTCCTGCTCATTCCCACTGGAACCCGCACAATTTCTGCGGCGTCCTGCACACTAACACTGGGGTCCCTCACATTTTCAACGGCGTCCTGCGCACTAACACTGGGGTCCCGTACATTTTCTACGGCGTCCTGCGCATTCCCATTGGAACCCGCACAATTTCTGCGGCGTCCTGCACATTAACACTGGGGTCCCGTACATATTCTACGGCATCCTGCGCATTCCCACTGGGGTCCCGTACATTTTCTACGGCGTCCTGCGCACTAACACTGGGGTCCCGAACATTTACTACGGCGTCCTGCGCATTCCCACTGGGGTCCCGTACATTTTCTACAGCGTCTTGCCCACTAAGAGTGGGGTCCCGTACATTTTCTACGGTGTCCTGCGCACTCCCACTGGGGTACCGCACACTTTCTACGGCGTCCTGCGCACTCCCACTGGGGTCCCGTACATTTTCCACGGCGTCCTGCGCACTAAAACTGAGGTCCCGTACATTTTCTACTGCGTCCAGCGCAGTCCCACCTGGGTCCCGTACATTTTCTGCGGCGTCCTGCGCACTAAAACTGGGGTACCGAACATTTTCTACGGCGTCCTGCGCACTCCACTGGGGTCCCGTACATTTTCTACGGCGTCCTGCGCACTAACACTGGGGTCCGTACATTTTCTACGGCTTCCAGCGCACTCCCACTGGGGTCCCGTACATTTCTACGGCATCCTGCGCACTCCCACTGGGGTCCGTACATTTTCTAGGGCGTCCTGCGCACTCCCACTGGGGTCCCGTACATTTTCTACGGCGTACTGCGCACTAACACTGGGGTCCCGAACATTTACTACGGCGTCCTGCGCATTCCCACTGGGGTCCCGTACATTTTCTACGGCGTCTTGCCCACTAAGAGTGGGGTCCCGTACATTTTCTACGGTGTCCTGCGCACTCCCACTGGGGTACCGCACACTTTCTACGGCGTCCTGCGCACTCCCACTGGGGTCCCGTACATTTTCCACGGCGTGCTGCGCACTAACACTGAGGTCCCGTACATTTTCTACTGCGTCCAGCGCACTCCCACCTGGGTCCCGTACATTTTCTACGGCGTCCTGCGCACTAAAACTGGGGTCCCGAACATTTACTACGGCGTCCTGCGCACTCCCACTGGGGTCCCCTACATTTTCTACGGCGTCCTGCGCACTAACACTGGGGTCCCGTACATTTTCTACGGCGTCCTGCGCACTCCCACTGGGGTCCGTACATTTTCTACGGCGTCCTGCGCACTCCCACTGGGGTCGTGTACATTTTCTACGGCGTCCTGCGCACTAACACTGGGGTCCCGAACATTTACTACGGCGTCCTGCGCATTCCCACTGGGGTCCCGTACATTTTCTACGGCGTCTTGCCCACTAAGAATGGGGTCCCGTACATTTTCTACAGCGTCCTGCGCACTAACACTGGGGTCCCGTACATTTTCTACGGCGTCCTGCGCACTAACACTGGGGTACCGTACATTTTCTACGGCGTCTTGCCCACTAAAAGTGGGGTCCCGTACATTTTCTACGGCGTCCTGCTCATTCCCACTGGGGTCCCGTACATTTTCTACGGCGTCCTGCGCACTAACACTGAGGTCCCGTACATTTTCTACGGCTTCCAGCGCACTCCCACTGGGGTCCCGTACATTTTCTACGGCGTCTTGCCCACTAAGAGTGGGGTCCCGTACATTTTCTACTGCGTCCAGCGCACTCCCACCTGGGTCCCGTACATTTTCTACGGCGTCCTGCGCACTAAAACTGGGGTCCCGAACATTTACTACGGCGTCCTGCGCACTCCCACTGGGGTCCCGTACATTTTCTACGGCGTCCTGCGCACTAACACTGGGGTCCCGTACATTTTCCACGGCGTCCTGCGCACTAAAACTGAGGTCCCGTACATTTTCTACTGCGTCCAGCGCACTCCCACCTGGGTCCCGTACATTTTCTACGGCGTCCTGCGCACTAAAACTGGGGTCCCGAACATTTCCTACGGCGCCCTGCGCACTCCCACTGGGGTCCCGTACATTTTCTACGGCGTCCTGCGCACTAACACTGAGGTCCCGTACATTTTCTACGGCTTCCAGCGCACTCCCACTGGGGTCCCGTACATTTCTACGGCATCCTGCGCACTCCCACTGGGGTCCCGTACATTTTCTAGGGCGTCCTGCGCACTCCCACTGGGGTCCCGTACATTTTCTACGGCGTCCTGCGCACTAACACTGGGGTCCCGAACATTTACTACGGCGTCCTGCGCATTCCCACTGGGGTCCCGTACATTTTCTACGGCGTCTTGCCCACTAAGAGTGGGGTCCCGTACATTTTCTACGGTGTCCTGCGCACTCCCACTGGGGTACCGCACACTTTCTACGGCGTCCTGCGCACTCCCACTGGGGTCCCGTACATTTTCCACGGCGTCCTGCGCACTAACACTGAGGTCCCGTACATTTTCTACTGCGTCCAGCGCACTCCCACCTGGGTTCCGTACATTTTCTACGGCGTCCTGCGCACTAAAACTGGGGTCCCGAACATTTACTACGGCGTCCTGCGCACTCCCACTGGGGTCCCGTACATTTTCTACGGCGTCCTGCGCACTAACACTGGGGTCCCGTACATTTTCTAGGGCGTCCTGCGCACTCCCACTGGGGTCCCGTACATTTTCTACGGCGTCCTGCGCACTCCCACTGGGGTCGTGTACATTTTCTACGGCGTCCTGCGCACTAACACTGGGGTCCCGAACATTTACTACGGCGTCCTGCGCATTCCCACTGGGGTCCCGTACATTTTCTACGGCGTCTTGCCCACTAAGAATGGGGTCCCGTACATTTTCTACAGCGTCCTGCGCACTAACACTGGGGTCCCGTACATTTTCTACGGCGTCCTGCGCACTAACACTGGGGTACCGTACATTTTCTACGGCGTCTTGCCCACTAAGAGTGGGGTCCCGTACATTTTCTACGGCGTCCTGCTCATTCCCACTGGAACCCGCACAATTTCTGCGGCGTCCTGCACACTAACACTGGGGTCCCTCACATTTTCAACGGCGTCCTGCGCACTAACACTGGGGTCCCGTACATTTTCTACGGCGTCCTGCGCATTCCCACTGGAACCCGCACAATTTCTGCGGCGTCCTGCGCACTAACACTGGGGTCCCGTACATATTCTACGGCATCCTGCGCACTCCACTGGGGTCCCGTACATTTTCTACGGCGTCCTGCGCACTAACACTGGGGTCCCGAACATTTACTACGGCGTCCTGCGCATTCCCACTGGGGTCCGTACATTTTCTACGGCGTCTTGCCCACTAAGAGTGGGGTCCCGTACATTTTCTACGGTGTCCTGCGCACTCCCACTGGGGTACCGCACACTTTCTACGGCGTCCTGCGCACTCCACTGGGGTCCCGTACATTTTCCACGGCGTCCTGCGCACTAACACTGAGGTCCCGTACATTTTCTACGGCGTCCAGCGCACTCCCACCTGGGTCCCGTACATTTTCTACGGCGTCCTGCGCACTAAAACTGGGGTCCCGAACATTTTACTACGGCGTCCTGCGCACTCCACTGGGGTCCCGTACATTTTCTACGGCGTCCTGCGCACTAACACTGAGGTCCGTACATTTTCTACGGCTTCCAGCGCACTCCCACTGGGGTCCCGTACATTTCTACGGCATCCTGCGCACTCCCACTGGGGTCCCGTACATTTTCTAGGGCGTCCTGCGCACTCCCACTGGGGTCCCGTACATTTTTCTACGGCGTCCTGCGCACTAACACTGGGGTCCCGAACATTTACTACGGCGTCCTGCGCATTCCCACTGGGGTCCCGTACATTTTCTACGGCGTCTTGCCCACTAAGAGTGGGGTCCCGTACATTTTCTACGGTGTCCTGCGCACTCCCACTGGGGTACCGCACACTTTCTACGGCATCTTGCGCACTCCCACTGGGGTCCCGTACATTTTCCACGGCGTCCTGCGCACTAACACTGAGGTCCCGTACATTTTCTACTGCGTCCAGCGCACTCCCACCTGGGTCCCGTACATTTTCTACGGCGTCCTGCGCACTAAAACTGGGGTCCCGAACATTTACTACGGCGTCCTGCGCACTCCCACTGGGGTCCCGTACATTTTCTACGGCGTCCTGCGCACTAACACTGAGGTCCCGTACATTTTCTACGGCTTCCAGCGCACTCCCACTGGGGTCCCGTACATTTTTACGGCATCCTGCGCACTCCCACCGGGGTCCCGTACATTTTCTAGGGCGTCCTGCGCACTCCCACTGGGGTCCCGTACATTTTCTACGGCGTCCTGCGCACTCCCACTGGGGTCGTGTACATTTTCTACGGCGTCCTGCGCACTAACACTGGGGTCCCGAACATTTACCACGGCGTCCTGCGCATTCCCACTGGGGTCCCGTACATTTTCTACGGCGTCTTGCCCACTAAGAATGGGGTCCCGTACATTTTCTACAGCGTCCTGCGCACTAACACTGGGTTCCCGTACATTTTCTACGGCGTCCTGCGCACTAACACTGGGGTACCGTACATTTTCTACGGCGTCTTGCCCACTAAGAGTGGGGTCCCGTACATTTTCTACGGTGTCCTGCGCACTCCCACTGGGGTACCGCACACTTTCTACGGCGTCCTGCGCATTCCCACTGAAACCCGCTCACTTTCTGCGGCGTCCTGCGCACTCTCACTGGGGCTCGCACATTTTCTGCGACGTCCTGCGCAGTGATACTGGGGTCCCGTACATTTCCTACGGCGTAGGTTGCACTCCCACTAGGGTACCGCACACTTTCTACGGCGTCCTGCGCACTCCCACTGGGGTCCCGTACATTTTCTACGGCGTCCTGCGCACTAACACTGGGGTACCGTACATTTTCTACGGCGTCCTGCGCACTCCCACTGGGTTACTGCACACTTTCTACGGCGTTCTGCCCACTCCCACTGGGGTCCCGTACATTTTCTACGGCGTCCTGCCCACTAACAGTGGGGTCCCGTACATTTTCTACGGTGTCCTGCGCACTAACGCTGGGGTCCTGTTCATTTTCTACGGCGTCCTGCGCATTCCCACTAAAACCCGCTCACTTTCTGCGACGTCGTGCGCAGTGACACTGGGGTCCCGTACATTTTCTACGGCGTAGTGCGCACTCCCACTTTGGTCCCGTACAATTTCTATGGCGTCCTGCGCACTAACACTGGGAACCTGTTCATTTTCTACGGCGTCCTGCGCATTTCCACTGGTTCTCGCACATTTTCTGCGACGTCGTGCGCAGTGACACTGGGGTCCCGTACATTTTCTACGGCGTAGTGCGCACTCCCACTAGGGTACCGCACACTTTCTACGGCGTCCTGCGCATTCCCACTGGAACCCGCACAATTTCTGCGGCGTCCTGCACACTAACACTGGGGTCCCACACATTTTTCAACGGCGTACTGCGCATTCCCACTGGAACCCGCTCACTTTCTGCGGCGTCCTGCGCACTCCCACCGGGGTACCGCACACTTTCTACGGCGTCCAGCGCACTCCCACTGAGGTCCCGTACATGTTCTACGGCGTCGTGCGCAGTGACACTGGGGTCCCGTACATTTTTGCGACGTCTTGCGCAGTGACACTGGGGTCTCGTACATTTTCTACGGCGTCCTGCGCATTCCCACTGAAACCCGCTCACTTTCTGCGGCGTCCTGCGCACTCCCACTATGGTACCGTACACTTTCTGCGGCGTCCTGCGCACTCCCACCGGGGTACCGCACACTTTCTACGGCGTCCAGCGCACTCCCACTGGGGTCCCGTACATTTTCTGCGACGTCTTGCGCAGTGACACTGGGGTCTCGTACATTTTCTACGGCGTCCAGCGCACTCCCACTGGGGTCCCGTACATTTTCTACGGCGTCCTGCGCACTCCCACTGGGGTCCCGTACATTTTCTACGGCGTCCTGCGCACTCCCACTGGGGTCGTGTACATTTTCTACGGCGTCCTGCGCACTAACACTGGGGTCCCGAACATTTACTACGGCGTCCTGCGCATTCCCACTGGGGTCCCGTACATTTTCTACGGCGTCTTGCCCACTAAGAATGGGGTCCCGTACATTTTCTACAGCGTCCTGCGCACTAACACTGGGGTCCCGTACATTTTCTACGGCGTCCTGCGCACTAACACTGGGGTACCGTACATTTTCTACGGCGTCTTGCCCACTAAGAGTGGGGTCCCGTACATTTTCTACGGCGTCCTGCTCATTCCCACTGGAACCCGCACAATTTCTGTTTCTGCGGCGTCCTGCACACTAACACTGGGGTCCCTCACATTTTCAACGGCGTCCTGCGCACTAACACTGGGGTCCCGTACATTTTCTACGGCGTCCTGCGCATTCCCACTGGAACCCGCACAATTTCTGCGGCGTCCTGCACACTAACACTGGGGTCCCGTACATATTCTACGGCATCCTGCGCACTCCCACTGGGGTCCCGTACATTTTCTACGGCGTCCTGCGCACTAACACTGGGGTCCCGAACATTTACTACGGCGTCCTGCGCATTCCCACTGGGGTCCCGTACATTTTCTACGGCGTCTTGCCCACTAAGAGTGGGGTCCCGTACATTTTCTACGGTGTCCTGCGCACTCCCACTGGGGTACCGCACACTTTCTACGGCGTCCTGCGCACTCCCACTGGGGTCCCGTACATTTTCCACGGCGTCCTGCGCACTAACACTGAGGTCCCGTACATTTTCTACTGCGTCCAGCGCACTCCCACCTGGGTCCCGTACATTTTCTACGGCGTCCTGCGCACTAAAACTGGGGTCCCGAACATTTACTACGGCGTCCTGCGCACTCCCACTGGGGTCCCGTACATTTTCTACGGCGTCCTGCGCACTAACACTGAGGTCCCGTACATTTTCTACGGCTTCCAGCGCACTCCCACTGGGGTCCCGTACATTTCTACGGCATCCTGCGCACTCCCACTGGGGTCCCGTACATTTTCTAGGGCGTCCTGCGCACTCCCACTGGGGTCCCGTACATTTTCTACGGCGTCCTGCGCACTAACACTGGGGTCCCGAACATTTACTACGGCGTCCTGCGCATTCCCACTGGGGTCCCGTACATTTTCTACGGCGTCTTGCCCACTAAGAGTGGGGTCCCGTACATTTTCTACGGTGTCCTGCGCACTCCCACTGGGGTACCGCACACTTTCTACGGCATCTTGCGCACTCCCACTGGGGTCCCGTACATTTTCCACGGCGTCCTGCGCACTAACACTGAGGTCCCGTACATTTTCTACTGCGTCCAGCGCACTCCCACCTGGGTCCCGTACATTTTCTACGGCGTCCTGCGCACTAAAACTGGGGTCCCGAACATTTACTACGGCGTCCTGCGCACTCCCACTGGGGTCCCGTACATTTTCTACGGCGTCCTGCGCACTAACACTGAGGTCCCGTACATTTTCTACGGCTTCCAGCGCACTCCCACTGGGGTCCCGTACATTTCTACGGCATCCTGCGCACTCCCACCGGGGTCCCGTACATTTTCTAGGGCGTCCTGCGCACTCCCACTGGGGTCCCGTACATTTTCTACGGCGTCCTGCGCACTCCCACTGGGGTCGTGTGCATTTTCTACGGCGTCCTGCGCACTAACACTGGGGTCCCGAACATTTACTACGGCGTCCTGCGCATTCCCACTGGGGTCCCGTACATTTTCTACGGCGTCTTGGACACTAAGAATGGGGTCCCGTACATTTTCTACAGCGTCCTGCGCACTAACACTGGGTTCCCGTACATTTTCTACGGCGTCCTGCGCACTAACACTGGGGTACCGTACATTTTCTACGGCGTCTTGCCCACTAAGAGTGGGGTCCCGTACATTTTCTACGGTGTCCTGCGCACTCCCACTGGGGTACCGCACACTTTCTACGGCGTCCTGCGCATTCCCACTGAAACCCGCTCACTTTCTGCGGCGTCCTGCGCACTCTCACTGGGGCTCGCACATTTTCTGCGACGTCCTGCGCAGTGATACTGGGGTCCCGTACATTTCCTACGGCGTAGGTTGCACTCCCACTATGGTCCCGCACATTTTCTGCGGCATCCTGCGCACTCCCACTGGGGTCCCGTACATTTTCTACGGCGTCCAGCTCACTCCCACTGGGGTACCGTACACTTTCTGCGGCGTCCTGCGCACTCCCACTGGGGTACCGCACACTTTCTACGGCGTCCTGCGCACTCCCACTGGGGTCCCGTACATTTTCTGCGACGTCTTGCGCAGTGACACTGGGGTCTCGTACATTTTCTACGGCGTCCAGCGCACTCCCACTGGGGTCCCGTACATTTTCTACGGCGTCCTGCGCACTCCCACTGGGGTCCCGTACATTTTCTACGGCGTCCTGCGCACTAACACTGGGGTCCCGAACATTTACTACGGCGTCCTGCGCATTCCCACTGGGGTACCGCACACTTTCTACGGCGTTCTGCGCACTCCCACTGGAGTCCCGTACATTTTCTACGGCGTCCTGCCCACTAACAGTGGGGCCCCGTACATTTTATACGGTGTCCTGCGCACTAACGCTGGGGTCCTGTTCATTTTCTACGGCGTCCTGCGCATTCCCACTAAAACCCGCTCACTTTCTGCGGCGTCCTGCGCAGTGACACTGGGGTCCCGTACACCTTCTACGGCGTGCTGCGCAGTCCCACTTTGGTCCCGTACATTTTCTATGGCGTCCTGCGCACTAACACTGGGGTCCTGTTCATTTTCTACGGCGTCCTGCGCATTCCCACTGAAACCCGCTCACTTTCAGCGGCGTCCTGCGCAGTGACACTGGGGTCCCGTACATTTTCTATGGCGTAGTGCGCACTCCCACTAGGGTACCGCACACTTTCTACGGCGTCCTGCGCATTCCCACTGGAACCCGCACAATTTCTGCGGCGTCCTGCACACTAACACTGGGGTCCCACACATTTTCAACGGCGTCCTGCGCATTCCCACTGAAACCCGCTCAATTTCTGCGGCGTCCTGCGCACTCCCACCGGGGTACCGCACACTTTCTACGGCGTCCAGCGCACTCCCACTGGGGTCCCGTACATGTTCTACGGCGTCCTGCGCACTAACACTGGGGTCCCGTACATTTTTGCGACGTCTTGCGCAGTGACACTGGGGTCTCGTACATTTTCTACGGCGTCCTGCGCATTCCCACTGAAACCCGCTCACTTTCTGCGGCGTCCTGCGCACTCCCACTAGGGTACCGTACACTTTCTGCGGCGTCCTGCGCACTCCCACCGGGGTACCGCACACTTTCTACGGCGTCCAGCGCACTCCCACTGGGGTCCCGTACATTTTCTGCGACGTCTTGCGCAGTGACACTGGGGTCTCGTACATTTTCTACGGCGTCCAGCGCACTCCCACTGGGGTCCCGTATATTTTCTACGGCGTCCTGCGCACTCCCACTGGGGTCCCGTACATTTTCTACGGCGTCCTGCGCACTAACACTGGGGTCCCGAACATTTACTACGGCGTCCTGCGCATTCCCACTGGGGTACCGCACACTTTCTACGGCGTTCTGCGCACTCCCACTGGGGTCCCGTACATTTTCTACGGCGTCCTGCCCACTAACAGTGGGGTCCCGTACATTTTCTACGGTGTCCTGCGCACTCCCACTGGGGTACCGCACACTTTCTACGGCGTCCTGCGCATTCCCACCGGGGTACCGCACTATTTCTACGGCGTCCAGCGCACTCCCACTGGGGTCCCGTACATGTTCTACGGCGTCCTGCGCACTAACACTGGGGTCCCGTACATTTTCTGCGACGTCCTGCGCAGTGACACTGGGGTCTCGTACATTTTCTACGGCGTCCTGCACACTAACACTGGGGTCCCCTTCATTTTCTACGGCGTCCTGCGCATTCCCACTGAAACCCGCTCACTTTCTGCGGCGTCCTGCGCACTCCCACTAGGGTACCGCACACTTTCTACGGCGTCCTGCGCATTCCCACTGGAACCCGCACAATTTCTGCGGCGTCCTGCACACTAACACTGGGGTCCCTCACATTTTCAACGGCGTCCTGCGCACTAACACTGGGGTCCCGTACATTTTCTACGGCGTCCTGCGCACTAACACTGGGGTCCCGTACATTTTCTACGGCGTCCTCCGCACTCCCACTGAGTTACTGCACACTTTCTACGGCGTTCTGCCCACTCCCACTGGGGTCCCGTACATTTTCCACGGCGTCCTGCGCACTAACACTGGGGTCCCGAACATTTACAACGGCGTCCTGCGCATTCCCACTGGGGTACCGCACACTTTCTACGGCGTCCTGCGCACTCCCACTGGGGTCCCGTACATTTTCTACGGCGTCCTGCGCACTAACACTGGGGTCCCGTTCATTTTCTACGGCGTCCTGCGCATTCCCACTGAAACCCGCTCACTTTCTGCGGCGTCCTGCGCTCTCGCACTGGGGCTCGCACATTTTCTGCGACGTCCTGCGCAGTGACACTGGGGTCCCGCACATTTCCTACGGCGTAGGACGCACTTCCACTAGGGTACCGCACACTTTCTACGGCGTCCTGCGCACTCCCACTGGGGTCCCGTACATTTTCTACGGCGTCCTGCGCACTGACCCTGGGGTCCCGTACATTTTCTACGGCGTGCTGCACACTCCCACTGGGGTCCCGCACACTTTCTGCGGCATCATGCGCACTCCCACTGGAGTCCCGCATACTTTCTACGGCGTCCTGCGCACTCCCACTGTAGTCCTGCACACTTTCTGCGGCGTCCTGCACACTCCCACTGGGGTCCCGCACACTTTCTGCGGCGTCATGCGCACTCCCACTATCGTCGTGCACACTTTCTACGGCGTCCTGCGCATTCCCACTGCGGTCCCGCACACCTTCTGCGGCGTCCTGCGCACTCCCACTATGGTCGTGCACACTTTCTACGGCGTCCTGCGCACTACCACTGGGTTACTGCACACTTTCTACGGCGTCCTGCCCACTCCCACTGGGGTCCCGTACATTTTCTACGGCGTCCTGCGCATTCCCACTGAAACCCGCTCACTTTCTGCGGCGCCCTGCGCTCTCGCACTGGGGCTCGCACATTTTCTGCGACGTCCTGCGCAGTGACACTGGGGTCCCGCACATTTCCTACGGCGTAGGACGCACTTCCACTAGGGTACCGCACACTTTCTACGGCGTCCTGCGCAGTGACACTGGGGTCCCGTACATTTTCTACGGCGTCCTGCGCACTAACACTGGGGTCCCGTACATTTTCTACGGCGTCCTGCGCACTAACACTGGGGTCCCGTACATTTTCTACGGCGTCCTCCGCACTCCCACTGAGTTACTGCACACTTTCTACGGCGTTCTGCCCACTCCCACTGGGGTCCCGTACATTTTCCACGGCGTCCTGCGCACTAACACTGGGGTCCCGAACATTTACAACGGCGTCCTGCGCATTCCCACTGGGGTACCGCACACTTTCTACGGCGTCCTGCGCATTCCCACTGCGGTCCCGCACACCTTCTGCGGCGTCCTGCGCACTCCCACTATGGTCGTGCACACTTTCTACGGCGTCCTGCGCACTACCACTGGGTTACTGCACACTTTCTACGGCGTCCTGCCCACTCCCACTGGGGTCCCGTACATTTTCTACGGCGTCCTGCCCACTAACAGTGGGGTCCCGTACATTTTCTACGGTGTCCTGCGCACTAACGCTCTGGTCCTGTTCATTTTCTACGGCGTCCTACGCATTCCCACTGAAACCCGCTCACTTTCTGCGGCGTCCTGCGCAGTGACACTGGGGTCCCGTACACTTTCTACGGCGTCCTGCGCACTCCCACTGGGGTCCCGTACATTTTCTATGGCGTCCTGCGCACTAACACTGGGGTCCTGTTCATTTTCTACGGCGTCCTGCGCATTCCCACTGGAACCCGCACAATTTCTGCGGCGTCCTGCACACTAACAATGGGGTCCCACACATTTTCAACGGCGTCCTGCGCATTCCCACTGAAACCCGCTCAATTTCTGCGGCGTCCTGCGCACTCCCACCGGGGTACCGCACACTTTCTACGGCGTCCTGCGCACAAACACTGGGGTCCCGTAAATTTTCTGCGACGTCCTGCGCATTCCAACTGGAACCCGCACAATTTCTACGGCGTCCTGCGCACTAACACTGGGGTCCCGAACATTTACTACGGCGTCCTGCGCATTCCCACTGGGGTCCCGTACATTTTCTACGGCGTCTTGCCCACTAAGAGTGGGGTCCCGTACATTTTCTACGGTGTCCTGCGCACTCCCACCGGGGTACCGCACACTTTCTACGGCGTCGTGCGCACTAACACTGGGGTCCCGTACATTTTCTACGGCGTCCTGCGCATTCCAACTGGAACCCGCACAATTTCTACGGCGTCCTGCGCACTAACACTTAGGTCCCGAACATTTACTACGGCGTCCTGCGCATTCCCACTGGGGTCCCGTACATTTTCTACGGCGTCTTGCCCACTAAGAGTGGGGTCCCGTACATTTTCTACGGTGTCCTGCGCACTCTCACTGGGGTACCACACACTTTTTACGGCGTCCTGCGCACTCCCACTGGGGTCCCGTACATTTTCCACGGCGTCCTGCGCACTAACACTGGGGTCCCGAACATTTACAACCGCGTCCTGCGCATTCCCACTGGGGTACCGCACACTTTCTACGGCGTCCTGCGCACTCCCACTGGGGTCCCGTACATTTTCTACAGCGTCCTGCGCACTAACACTGGGGTCCCGTACATTTTCTACGGCGTCCTGCGCACTAACACTGGGGTACCGTACATTTTCTACGGCGTCTTGCCCACTAAGAGTGGGGTCCCGTACATTTTCTACGGTGTCCTGCGCACTCCCACTGGGGTACCGCACACTTTCTACGGCGTCCTGCGCATTCCCACTGAAACCCGCTCACTTTCTGCGGCGTCCTGCGCACTCTCACTGGGGCTCGCACATTTTCTGCGACGTCCTGCGCAGTGACACTGGGGTCCCGTACATTTCCTACGGCGTAGGACGCACTCCCACTAGGGTACCGCACACTTTCTACGGCGTCCTGCGCACTCCCACTGTGGTCCCGTACATTTTCTACGGCGTCGTGCGCACTAACACTGGGGTACCGTACATTTTCTACGGCGTCCTGCGCACTCCCACTGGGTTACTGCACACTTTCTACGGCGTTCTGCCCACTCCCACTGGGGTCCCGTACATTTTCTACGGCGTCCTGCCCACTAACATTGGGGTCCCGTACATTTTCTATGGTGTCCTGCGCACTAACGCTGGGGTCCTGTTCATTTTCTACGGCGTCCTGTGCATTCCCACTGAAACCCGCTCACTTTCTGCGGCGTCCTGCGCAGTGACACTGGGGTCCCGTACACTTTCTACGGCGTCCTGCGCACTCCCACTGGGGTCCCGTACATTTTCTATGGCGTCCTGCGCACTAACACTGGGGTACCGTACATTTTCTACGGCGTCCTGCGCACTCCCACTGGGTTACTGCACACTTTCTACGGCGTTCTGCCCACTCCCACTGGGGTCCCGTACATTTTCTACGGCGTCCTGCCCACTAACATTGGGGTCCCGTACATTTCCTACGGCGTAGGACGCACTCCCACTAGGGTACCGCACACTTTCTACGGCGTCCTGCGCACTCCCACTGGGGTCCCGTACATTTTCTACGGCGTCCTGCGCACTAACACTGGGGTACCGTACATTTTCTACGGCGTCCTGCGCACTCCCACTGGGTTACTGCACACTTTCTACGGCGTTCTGCCCACTCCCACTGGGGTCCCGTACATTTTCTACGGCGTCCTGCCCACTAACTTTGGGGTCCCGTACATTTTCTATGGTGTCCTGCGCACTAACGCTGGGGTCCTGTTTATTTTCTACGGCGTCCTGCGCATTCCCACTGAAACCCGCTCACTTTCTGCGGCGTCCTGCGCAGTGACACTGGGGTCCCGTACACTTTCTACGGCGTCCTGCGCACTCCCACTGGGGTCCCGTACATTTTCTATGGCGTCCTGCGCACTAACACTGGGGTCCTGTTTATTTTCTACGGCGTCCTGCGCATTCCCACTGAAGCCCGCTCACTTTCAGCGGCGTCCTGCGCAGTGACACTGGGGTCCCGTACATTTTCCACGGCGTCCTGCGCACTAACACTGGGGTCCCGAACATTTACAACGGCGTCCTGCCCATTCCCATGGGGGTACCACACACTTTTTACGGCGTCCTGCGCACTCCCACTGGGGTCCCGTACATTTTCCACGGCGTCCTGCGCACTAGCACTGGGGTCCCGAACATTTACAATGGCGTCCTGCGCATTCCCATGGGGGTACCGCACACTTTCTACGGCGTCCTGCGCACTCCCACTGGGGTCCCGTACATTTTCTACGGCGTCCTGCGCACTAACACTGGGGTACCGTACATTTTCTACGGCGTCTTGCCCACTAAGAGTGGGGTCCCGTACATTTTCTACGGTGTCCTGCGCACTCCCACTGGGGTACCGCACACTTTCTACGGCGTCCTGCGCATTCCCACTGAAACCCGCTCACTTTCTGCGGCGTCCTGCGCACTCTGACTGGGGCTCGCACATTTTCTGCGACGTCCTGCGCAGTGACACTGGGTTCCCGTACATTTCCTACGGCGTAGGACGCACTCCCACTAGGGTACCGCACACTTTCTACGGCGTCCTGCCCACTCCCACTGGGGTCCCGTACATTTTCTACGGCGTCCTGCGCACTAACACTGGGGTACCGTACATTTTATACGGCGTCCTGCGCACTCCCACTGGGTTACTGCACACTTTCTACGGCGTTCTGCCTACTCCTACTGGGGTCCCGTACATTTTCTACGGCGTCCTGCCCACTAACATTGGGGTTCCGTACATTTTCTATGGTGTCCTGCGCACTAACGCTGGGGTCCTGTTCATTTTCTACGGCGTCCTGCGCATTCCCACTGAAACCCGCTCACTTTCTGCGGCGTCCTGCGCAGTGACACTGGGGTCCCGTACACTTTCTACGGCGTCCTGCGCACTCCCACTGGGGTCCCGTACATTTTCTATGGCGTCCTGCGCACTAACACTGGGGTACCGTACATTTTCTACGGCGTCCTGCGCACTCCCGCTGGGTTACTGCACACTTTCTACGGCGTTCTGCCCACTCCCACTGGGGTCCCGTACATTTTCTACGGCGTCCTGCCCACTAACATTGGGGTCCCGTACATTTCCTACGGCGTAGGACGCACTCCCACTAGGGTACCGCACACTTTCTACGGCGTCCTGCGCACTCCCACTGGGGTCCCGTACATTTTCTACGGCGTCCTACGCACTAACACTGGGGTACCGTACATTTTCTACGGCGTCCTGCGCACTCCCACTGGGTTACTGCACACTTTCTACGGCGTTCTGCCCACTCCCACTGGGGTCCCGTACATTTTCTACGGCGTCCTGCCCACTAACATTGGGGTCCCGTACATTTTCTATGGTGTCCTGCGCACTAACGCTGGGGTCCTGTTCATTTTCTACGGCGTCCTGCGCATTCCCACTGAAACCCGCTCACTTTCTGCGGCGTCCTGCGCAGTGACACTGGGGTCCCGTACATTTTCTATGGCGTAGTGCGCACTCCCACTAGGGTACCGCACACTTTCTACGGCGTCCTGCGCATTCCCACTGGAACCCGCACAATTTCTGCGGCGTCCTGCACACTAACACTGGGGTCCCACACATTTTCAACGGCGTCCTGCACATTCCCACTGAAACCCGCTCAATTTCTGCGGCGTCCTGCGCACTCACACCGGGGTACCGCACACTTTCTACGGCGTCCAACGCACTCCCACTGGGGTCCCGTACATGTTCTACGGCGTCCTGCGCACTAACACTGGGGTCCCGTACATTTTCTGCGACGTCTTGCGCAGTGACACTGGGGTCTCGTACATTTTCTATGGCGTCCAGCGCACTCCCACTGGGGTCCCGTACATTTTCTACGGTGTCCTGCGCATTCCCACTGGGGTACCGCACACTTTCTACGGCGTCCTGCGCACTCCCACTGGGGTCCCGTACAGTTTCTACAGCGTCCTGCGCACTAACACTGGGGTCCCGTACATTTTCTACGGCGTCCTGCGCACTCCCACTGGGTTACTGCACACTTTCTACGGCGTCCTGCCCACTCCCACTGGGGTCCCGTATATTTTCTACGGCGTCCTGCCCACTAACAGTGGGGTCCCGAACATTTTCTACGGTGTCCTGCGCACTAACGCTGGGGTCCTGTTCATTTTCTACGGCGTCCTGCGCATTCCCACTGAAACCCGCTCACTTTCTGCGGCGTCCTGCGCAGTGACACTGGGGTCCCGTACACTTTCTACGGCGTCCTGCGCACTCCCACTGGGGTCCCGTACATTTTCTATGGCGTCCTGCGCACTAACACTGGGGTCCTGTTCATTTTCTACGGCGTCCTGCGCATTCCCACTGGAACCCGCACAATTTCTGCGGCGTCCTGCACACTAACACTGGGGTCCCACACATTTTCAACGGCGTCCTGCGCATTCCCACTTAAACCCGCTCAATTTCTGCGGCGTCCTGCGCACTCCCACCGGGGTACCGCACACTTTCTGCGGCGTCCAGCGGACTCCCACTGGGCTCCCGTACATGTTCTACGGCGTCCTGCGCACTAACACTGGGGTCCCGTAAATTTTCTGCGACGTCTTGCGCAGTGACACTGGGGTCTCGTACATTTTCTACGGCGTCCTGCGCATTCCCACTGAAACCCGCTCACTTTCTGCGGCGTCCTGCGCACTCCTACTAGGGTAAAGCACACTTTCTGCGGCGTCCTGCGCATTCCCACTGAAACCCGCACAATTTCTGCGGCGTCTTGCACACTAACACTTGGGTCCCTCACATTTTCAACGGCGTCCTGCGCACTAACACTGGGGTCCCATACATTTTCTACGGCGTCCTGCGCATTCCCACTGGAACCCGCACAATTTCTGCGGCGTCTTGCACACTAACACTGGGGTCCCTCACATTTTCAACGGCGTCCTGCACACTAACACTGGGGTCCCTCACATTTTCAACGGCGTCCTGCGCACTAACACTGGGGTCCCGTACATTTTTTACGGCGTAGGACGCACTCCCACTAGGGTACCTCACACTTTCTACGGCGTCCTGCGCACTCCCACTGGGGTCCCGTACATTTTCTACGGCGCCCTGCGCACTAACACTGGGGTCCCGTACATTTTCTACGGCGTCCTGCGCACTCCCACTGGGTTACTGCACACTTTCTACGGCGTCCTGCGCACTCCCACTGGGGTCCCGTACATTTCCTACGGCGTCCTGCGCACTAACACTGGGGTCCCGAACATTTACTACGGCGTCCTGCGCATTCCCACTGGGGTCCCGTACATTTTCTACGGCGTCTTGCCCACTAAGAGTGGGGTCCCGTACATTTTCTACGGTGTCCTGCGCACTCCCACTGGGGTACCGCACACTTTCTACGGCGTCCAGCGCACTCCCACTGGGGTCCCGTACATTTTCTACGGCGTCCTGCGCACTAACACTGAGGTCCCGTACATTTTCTACGGCGTCCAGCGCACTCCCGCCTGGGTCCCGTACATTTTCTACGGCGTCCTGCGCACTAATACTGGGGTCCCGAACATTTACTACGGCGTCCTGCGCACTCCCACTGGGGTCCCGTACATTTTCTACGGCGTACTGCGCACTAACACTGAGGTCCCGTACATTTTCTACGGCGTCCAGCGCACTCCCACTGGGGTCCCGTAAATTTTCTACGGCGTCCTGCGCACTCCCACTGGGGTCGTGTACATTTTCTACGGCGTCCTGCGCACTAACACTGGGGTCCCGTACATTTTCTACGGCGTCCAGCGCACTCCCACTGGGGTCCCGTAAATTTTCTACGGCGTCCTGCGCACTCCCACTGGGGTCGTGTACATTTTCTACGGCGTCCTGCGCACTCCCACTGGGGTCGTGTACATTTTCTACGGCGTCCTGCGCACTAACACTGGGGTCCCGAACATTTACTACGGCGTCCTGCGCATTCCCACTGGGGTACCGCACACTTTCTACGGCGTCCTGCGCACTCCCACTGGGATCCCGTACATTTTCTACAGCGTCCTGCGCACTAACACTGGGGTACCGCACACTTTTTACGGCGTCTTGCCCACTAAGAGTGGGGTCCCGTACATTTTCTACGGTGTCCTGCGCGCTCTCACTGGGGTACCGCACACTTTCTACGGCGTCCTGCGCATTCCCACTGGGGTCGTGTACATTTTCTACGGCGTCCTGCGCACTAACACTGGGGTCCCGAACATTTACTACGGCGTCCTGCGCATTCCCACTGGGGTACCGCACACTTTCTACGGCGTCCTGCGCACTAACACTGGGGTACCGCACACTTTTTACTGCGTCTTGCCCACTAAGAGTGGGGTCCCGTACATTTTCTACGGTGTCCTGCGCGCTCTCACTGGGGTACCGCACACTTTCTACGGCGTCTTGCCCACTAAGAGTGGGGTTCCGTACATTTTCTACGGTGTCCTGCGCGCTCTCACTGGGGTACCGCACACTTTCTACGGCGTCCTGCGCATTCCCACTGGGGTCGTGTACATTTTCTACGGCGTCCTGCGCACTAACACTGGGGTCCCGTACATTTTCTACGGCGTCCTGCGCACTCCCACTGGGGTCGTGTACATTTTCTACGGCGTCCTGCGCACTAACACTGGGGTCCCGAACATTTACTACGGCGTCCTGCGCATTCCCACTGGGGTGCCGCACACTTTCTACGGCGTCCTGCGCACTCCCACTGGGGTCCCGTACATTTTCTACAGCGTCCTGCGCACTAACACTGGGGTACCGCACACTTTTTACGGCGTCTTGCCCACTAAGAGTGGGGTCCCGTACATTTTCTGCGGTGTCCTGCGCACTCCCACTGGGGTACCGCACACTTTTTACGGCGTCCTGCGCACTCCCACTGGGGTCCCGTACGTTTTCCACGGCGTCCTGCGCACTAACACTGGGGTCCCGAACATTTACAACGGCGTCCTGCGCATTCCCACTGGGGTACCGCACACTTTCTACGGCGTCCTGCGCACTCCCACTGGGGTCCCGTACATTTTCTACAGCGTCCTGCGCACTAACACTGGGGTCCCGTACATTTTCTACGGCGTCTTGCCCACTAAGAGGGAGGTCCCGTACATTTTCTACGGTGTCCTGCGCACTCTCACTGGGGTACCGCACACTTTCTACGGCGTCCTGCGCATTCCCACTGAAACCCGCTCACTTTCTGCGGCGTCCTGCGCACTCTCACTAGGGCTCGCACATTTTCTGCGACGTCCTGCGCAGTGACACTGGGGTCCCGTACATTTCCTACGGCGTAGGACGCACTCCCACTAGGGTACCGCACACTTTCTACGGCGTCCTGCGCACTCCCACTGGGGTCCCGTACATTTTCTACGGCGTCCTGCGCACCAACACTGGGGTACCGTACATTTTCTACGGCGTCCTGCGCACTCCCACTGGGTTACTGCACACTTTCTACGGCGTTCTGCCCACTCCCACTGGGGTCCCGTACATTTTCTACGGCGTCCTGCCCACTAACATTGGGGTCCCGTACATTTTCTACGGTGTCCTGCGCACTAACGCTGGGGTCCTGTTCATTTTCTACGGCGTCCTGCGCAATCCCACTGAAACCCGCTCACTTTCTGCGGCGTCCTGCGCAGTGACACTGGGGTCCCGTACACTTTCTACGGCGTCCTGCGCACTCCCACTGGGGTCCCGTACACCTTCTATGGCGTCCTGCGCACTAACTTTGGGGTCCTGTTCATTTTCTACGGCGTCCTGCGCATTCCCACTGAAACCCGCTCACTTTCAGCGGCGTCCTGCGCAGTGACACTGGGGTCCCGTACATTTTCTATGGCGTAGTGCGCACTCCCACTAGGGTACCGCACACTTTCTACGGCGTCCTGCGCATTCCCACTGGAACCCGCACAATTTCTGCGGCGTCCTGCACACTAACACTGGGGTCCCACACATTTTCAACGGCGTCCTGCGCATTCCCACTGAAACCCGCTCAATTTCTGCGGCGTCCTGCGCACTCCCACCGGGGTACCGCACACTTTCTACGGCGTCCAGCGCACTCCCACTGGGGTCCCGTACATGTTCTACGGCGTCCTGCGCACTAACACTGGGGTCCCGTACATTTTCTGCGACGTCTTGCGCAGTGACACTGGGGTCTCGTACATTTTCTACGGCGTCCTGCGCATTCCCACTGAAACCCGCTCACTTTCTGCGGCGTCCTGCGCACTCCCACTAGGGTACCGTACACTTTCTACGGCGTCCTGCGCGTTCCCACTGGAACCCGCACATTTTCTGCGGCGTCCTGCACACTAACACTGGGGTCCCTCACATTTTCAACGGCGTCCTGCGCATTCCCACTGAAACCCGCTCAATTTCTACAGCGTTCTGCTCACTCCCACTGGGGTCCCGTACATTTTCTACGGCGTCCTGCCCACTAACAGTGGGGTCCCGTACATTTTCTACGGTGTCCTGCGCACTAACGCTGGGGTACCGCACACTTTTTACGGCGTCCTGCGCACTCCCACTGGGGTCCCGTACATTTTCCACGGCGTCCTGCGCACTAACACTGGGGTCCCGAACATTTACAACCGCGTCCTGCGCATTCCCACTGGGGTATCGCACACTTTCTACGGCGTCCAGCGCACTCCCACTGGGGTCCCGTACATTTTCAACAGCGTCCTGCGCACTAACACTGTGGTCCCGTACATTTTCTACGGCGTCCTGCGCCCTAACACTGGGGTCCTGTTCATTTTCTACGGCGTCCTTCGCATTCCCACTGAAACCCGCTCACTTTCTGCGGCGTCCTGCACAGTGACACTGGGGTCCCGTACACTTTCTACGGCGTCCTGCGCACTCTCACTGGAATCCCGTACATTTTCTATGGCGTCCAGCGCACTAACACTGGGGTCCTGCACATTTTCTACGGCGTCCTGCGCATTCCCACTGAAGCCCGCTCACTTTCTACGGCGTCCTGCGCAGTGACACTGGGGTCCCGCACATTTTCTACGGCGTCCTGCGCGCTTCCACTGGGGTCCCGTACACTTTCTGCGGCGTCCTGCGCACTCCCACCGGGGTACCGCACACTTTCTACGGCGTCCAGCGCACTCCCACTGGGGTCCCGTACATGTCCTACGGCGTCCTGCGCACTCCCACTGGGGTCCCGAACATTTACAACGGCGTCCTGCGCATTCCCACCGGGGTACCGCACTATTTCTACGGCGTCCAGCGCACTCCCACTGGGGTCCCGTACATGTTCTACGGCGTCCTGCGCACTAACACTGGGGTCCCGTACATTTTCTACGGCGTCCTGCACACTAACACTGGGGTCCCGTACATTTTCTGCGGCGTCCTGCGCACTAACACTGGGGTCCCACACATTTTCAACGGAGTCCTGCGCATTCCCACTGAAACCAGCTCACTTTCTGCGGCGTCCTGCGCATTCCCACTGGAACCCGCATTTTTTCTGCGACGTCCTGCGCAGTGACACTGGGGTCCCGTACAATTTCTACGGCGTCCTGCGCACTCCCACTGGGGTACCGCACACTTTCTACGGCGTCCTGCGCACCCCCACTGGGGTCCCGTACATTTTCTACGGCGTCCTGCCCACTAACAGTGGGGTCCCGTACATTTTTTACGGCGTCCTGCGCACTCCCACTGGGTTACTGCACACTTTCTACGGCGTCCTGCGCACTCCCACTGGGGTCCCGTACATTTTCTACGGCGTCCTGCGCACTAACACTGGGGTTCCGTTCATTTTCTTTGGCGTCCTGCGCACTAACACTGGGGTCCCGTTCATTTTCTACGGCGTCCTGCACATTCCCACTGAAACCCGCTCACTTTATGCGGCGTCCTGCGCAGTGACACTGGGGTCCCGCACACTTTCTACGGCGTCCTGCGCACTCCCACTGGGGTCCCGTACATTTTCTATGGCGTCCTGCGCACTAACACTGGGGTCCCACACATTTTCAACGGCGTCCTGCCCACTCCCACTAGGGTACCGCACACTTTCTGCGGCGTCCTGCGCACTCCCACTGGGGTCCCGTACATTTTTTACGGCGTCCTGCGCACTAACACTGGGGTCCCGTACATTTTCTACGGTGTCCTGCGCACTCCCACTGGGATACCGCACACTTTCTACGGCGTCGTGCGCACTCCCACTGGGGTCCTGTTCATTTTCTACGGCGTCCTGCACACTAACACTGGGGTCCCACACATTTTTCAACGGCGTACTGCGCATTCCCACTGGGTTACCGCACACTTTCTACGGCGTCCTGCGCACTCCCACTGGGGTCCCGTACATTTTCTACGGCGTCCTGCGCACTAACACTGGGGTCCCGTACATTTTCTACGGCGTCCTGCGCACTAACACTGGGGTCCCGTTCATTTTCTACCGCGTCCTGCACATTCCTACTGAAACCCGCTCACTTTCTGCGACGTCCTGCGCAGTGAAACTGGGGTCCCGTACATTTTCTACGGAGTAGTGCGCACTCCCACTAGGGGACCGCACACTTTCTACGGCGTCCTGCGCTTTCCCACTGGAACCCGCACAATTTCTGCGGCGTCCTGCGCACTAACACTGGGGTCCCACACATTTTCAACGGCGTCCTGCGCATTCCCACTGAAACCAGCTCACTTTCTGTGGCGTCCTGCGCACTCCCACTGGGGTACTGCACACTTTCTACGGCGTCCAGCGTACTTCCACTGGGGTCCCGTACATTTTCTACGGCGTCCTGCCCACTAACAGTGGGGTCCCGTACATTTTCTGCAACGTCCTGCGCAGTGACACTGGGGTCCCGTACATTTTCTACGGCGTCCTGCGCACTCCCACCGGGGTCCCGTACATTTTTTACGGCGTCCTGCGCACTCCCACTGGGTTACTGCACACTTTCTACGGCGTCCTGCCCACTCCCACTGGGGTCCCGTACATTTTCTACGGCGTCCTGCCCACTAACAGTGGGGTCCCGTACATTTTCTACGGCGTCCTGCGCACTCCCACTGGGTTACTGCACACTTTCTACGGCGTCCTGCCCACTCCCACTGGGGTCCCGTATATTTTCTACGGCGTCCTGCCCACTAACAGTGGGGTCCCGTACATTTTCTACGGTGTCCTGCGCACTAACACTGGGGTCCTGTTCATTTTCTACGGCGTCCTGCGCATTCCCACTGAAACCCGCTCACTTTCTGCGGCGTCCTGCGCAGTGACACTGGGGTCCCGTACACTTTCTACGGCGTCCTGCGCACTCCCACTGGGGTCCCGTACATTTTCCACGGCGTCCAGCGCACTAACACTGGGGTCCCGAACATTTACAACGGCGTCCTGCGCATTCCCACTGAAACCCGCTCACTTTCTGCGGCGTCCTGCACACTAACACTGGGGTCCCACACATTTTCAACGGCGTCCTGCGCATTCCCACTGAAACCCGCTCACTTTCTGCGGCGTCCTGCGCACTCCCACTGGGGTACCGCACACTTTCTACGGCGTCCAGCGCACTCCCACTGGGGTCCCGTACATGTTCTACGGCGTCCTGCGCACTAACACTGGGGTCCCGTACATTTTCTGCGACGTCCTGCGCAGTGACACTGGGGTCTCGTACATTTTCTACGGCGTAGTGCGCATTCCCACTGAAACCCGCTCACTTTCTGCGGCGTCCTGCGCACTTCCACCGGGGTACCCCACACTTTCTACGGCGTCCAGCGCACTCCCACTGAAACCCGCACAATTTCTGCGGCGTCCTGCGCACTCCCACTGGGGTTCCGCACACTTTCTACGGCATCTTGCGCACTCCCACTGGGGTCCCGTACATTTTCTACGGCGTCCTGCGCATTCCCACTGAAACCCGCACAATTTCTGCGGCGTCCTGCGCACTAACACTGGGGTCCCGCACATTTTCAACGGCGTCCTGCACACTAACACTGGGGTCCCTCACATTTTCTACGGCGTCCTGCGCACTAACATTGGGGTCCGGTACATTTTCTACGGCGTCCTGCGCACTTCCACTGGGGTACCGCACACTTTCTACGGCGTCCAGCGCACTCCCACTGGGGTCCCGTACATGTTCTACGGCGTCCTGCGCACTAACACTGGGGTCCCGTACATTTTCTACGGCGTCCTGCGCACTCCCACTGGGTTACTGCACACTTTCTAAGGCGTCCTGCCCACTCCCACTGGGGTCCCGTACATTTTCTACGGCGTCCAGCGCACTACCACTGGGGTCCCGTACATGTTCTATGGCGTCCTGCGCACTAACACTGGGGTCCCGTACATTTTCTACGGCGTCCTGCCCACTAACAGTGGGGTCCCGTACATTTTCTACGGTGTCCTGCGCACTCCCACTGGGGTACCGCACACTTTCTACGGCGTCCTGCGCACTCCCACTGGGGTCCCGTACAATTTCTATGGCGTCCTGCGCACTACCACTGGGGTCCTGTTCATTTTCTACGGCGTCCAGCGCACTCCCACTGGGGTCCCGTACATGTTCTACGGCGTCCTGCGCACTAACACTGGGGTCCCGTACATTTTCTGCGACGTCCAGCGCACTCCCACTGGGGTCCCGTACATGTTCTACGGCGTCCTGCGCACTAACACTGGGGTCCCGTACATTTTCTACGGCGTCCTGCGCATTCCCACTGGGGTCCCGTACATGTTCTACGGCGTCCTGCGCACTCCCACTGGGGTCGTGCACATTTTCAACGGCGTCCTGCGCACTAACACTGGGGTCCCGTACATTTTCTACGGCGTCCTGCGCACTCCCACTGGGGTCCCGTACATTTTCTACGGCGTCCTGCGCACACCCACTGGGGTACCGCACACTTTCTACGGCGTCCTGCGCACTCCCACTGGGGTCGTGTACATTTTCTACGGCGTCCTGCGCACTAACACTGGGGTCCCGTACATTTTCTACGACGTCCTGCGCACTCCCACTGGGGTACCGCACACTTTCTACGGCGTCCAGCGCACTCCCACTGGGGTCCCGTACATGTTCTACGGCGTCCTGCGCACTAACACTGGGGTACCGCACACTTTCTACGGCGTCCAGCGCACTCCCACTGGGGTCCCGTACATGTTCTACGGCGTCCTGCGCACTCCAACTAGGGTAACGCACACTTTCTACGGCGTCCTGCGCATTCCCACTGGGATCCCGTACATTTTCTACGGCGTCCTGCGCACTAACACTGGGGTCCCGAACATTTACTACGGCGTCCTGCGCATTCCCACTGGGGTACCGCACACTTTCTACGGCGTCCGGCGCACTAACACTGAGGTCCCGTACATTTTCTACGGCGGCCAGCGCACTCCCACTGAGGTCCCGTACATTTTCTACGGCGTCCTGCGCACTCCCACTGGGGTCCCGCACACTTTCTACGGCGTCCTGCCCACTAACAGTGGGGTCCCGTACATTTTCTACGGCGTCCTGCGCACTCCCACTGGGGTACCGCACACTTTCTACGGCGTCCTGCGCATTCCCACTGGGGTCGTGTACATTTTCTACGGCGTCCTGCGCACTAACACTGGGGTCCCGTACATTTTCTACGGCGTCCTGCGCACTCCCACTGGGGTCGTGTACATTTTCTACGGCGTCCTGAGCACTAACACTGGGGTCCCGAACATTTACTACGGCGTCCTGCGCATTCCCACTGGGGTACCGCACACTTTCTGCGGCGTTCTGCGCACTCCCACTGGGGTCCCGCACACTTTCTACGGCGGCCTGCGCACTAACACTGGGGTCCCGCACATTTTCTGCGGCGTCCTGCCCACTAACAGTGGGGTCCCGTACATTTTCTGCGGTGTCCTGCACACTCCCACTGGGGTACCGCACACTTTCTACGGCGTCCTGGGCATTCCCACTGGGGTCCCGTACATTTTCCACGGCGTCCTGCGCACTCCCACTAGGGTCCCGTACACTTTCTACGGCGTCCTGGGCACTTCCACTGGGGTACCGCACACTTTCTACGGCGTCCAGCGCACTCCCACTGGGGTCCCGCTCACTTTCTGCGGCGTCCTGCGCACTAACACTGGGGTCCCGTACATTTTCTACGGCGTCCTGCCCACTAACAGTGGGGTCCCGTACATTTTCTACGGTGTCCTGCGCACTCCCACTGGGGTACCGCACACTTTCTACGGCGTCGTGCGCTTTCCCACTGAAACCCGCTCACTTTCTGCGGCGTCCTGAGCAGTGACACTGGGGTCCCGTACATTTTCTGCGGCGTCCTGCGCACTAACACTGGGGTCCCGTACAATTTCTACGGCGTCCTGCGCACTCCCACTGGGGTACCGCACACTTTCTACGGCGTCCAGCGCACTCCCACTGGGGTCCCGTACATTTTCTACGGCGTCCTGCCCACTAACAGTGGGGTCCCGTACATTTTCTACGGTGTCCTGCGCACTCCCACTGGGTTACTGCACACTTTCTACGGCGTCCTGCCCACTCCCACTGGGGTCCCGTACATTTTCTACGGCGTCCTGCCCACTAACAGTGGGGTCCCGTACATTTTCTACGGTGTCCTGCGCACTAACACTGGGGTCCTGTTCATTTTCTACGGCGTCCTGCGCATTCCCACTGAAACCCGCTCACTTTCTGCGGCGTCCTGCGCAGTGACACTGGGGTCCCGTACACTTTCTACGGCGTCCTGCGCACTCCCACTTTGGTCCCGTACAATTTCTATGGCGTCCTGCGCACTAACACTGGGGTCCTGTTCATTTTCTACGGCGTCCTGCGCATTTCCACTGAAACCCGCTCACTTTCTGCGGCGTCCTGCGCACTCCCACTGGGGTTCCGAACATTTACAACGGCGTCCTGCGCATTCCCACCGGGGTACCGCACTATTTCTACGGCGTCCAGCGCACTCCCACTGGGGTCCCGTACATGTTCTACGGCGTCCTGCACACTAACACTGGGGTCCCACACATTTTCAACGGCGTCCTGCGCATTCCCACTGAAACCCGCTCACTTTCTGCGGCATCCTGCGCACTCCCACCGGGGTACCGCACACTTTCTACGGCGTCCAGCGCACTCCCACTGGGGTCCCGTACATGTTCTACGGCGTCCTGCGCACTAACACTGGGGTCCCGTACATTTTCTACGGCGTCCTGCGCACTAACACTGGAGTCCCGTACATTTACTACGGCGTCCTGCGCATTCCCACTAAAACCCTCTCACTTTCTGCGGCGTCCTGCGCACTCCCACTAGGGTACCGTACACTTTCTACGGCGTCCTGCGCATTCCCACTGGAACCCGCACAATTTCTACGGCGTCCTGCCCACTAATAGTGGGGTCCCGTTCATTTTCTACGGCGTCCTGCGCATTCCCATTAAAACCCGCTCACTTTCTGCGGCGTCCTTCCCACTCCCACTGGGGTCCCGTACATTTTCTACGGCGTCCTGCCCACTAACAGTGGGGTCCCGTACATTTTCTACGGTGTCCTGCGCACTAACACATGGGGTACCGCACACTTTCTACGGCGTCCAGCGCACTCCCACTGGGGTCCCGCACATGTTCTACGGCGTCCTGCGCACTAACACTGGGGTCCCGTACATTTTCTACGGCGTCCTGCGCATTCCCACTGGGGTACCGCACACTTTCTACGGCGTCCTGCGCACTCCCACTGGGGTCCCGTACATTTTCTACGGCGTCCTGCGCACTAACACTGGGGTACCGCACACTTTCTACGGCGTTCCGCGCACTCCCACTGGGGTCCCGTACATTTTCTACGGCGTCCTGCCCACTAACAGTGGGGTCCCGTACATTTTCTGCGGCGTCCTGCGCATTCCCACTGGGGTACCGCACACTTTCTACGGCGTCCTGCGCATTCCCACTGAAACCCGCTCACTTTCTGCGGCGTCGTGCGCACTCCCACTGGGGCTCGCACATTTTCTACGGCGTCCTGCCCACTAACAGTGGGGTCCCGTACATTTTCTGCGGCGTCCTGCGCATTCCCACTGGGGTACCGCACACATTCTACGGCTTTCTGCGCCCTCCCACTGGGGTCCCGTACATTTTCCACGGCGTCCAGCGCTCTAACACTGGGGTCCCGTACATTTTCTGCGGCGTCCTGCGCATTCCCACTGGGGTACCGCACACTTTCTACGGCTTTCTGCGCACTCCCACTGGGGTCCCGCACACTTTCTACGGCGTCCTGCGCACTCCCACTGGGGTCCCGTACATTTTCTACGGCGTCCTGCCCACTAACAGTGGGGTCCCGTACATTTTCTACGGCGTCCTGCGCACTATCACTGGGATCCCGTTCATTTTCTACGGCGTCCTGCACATTCCCACTGAAACCCGCTCACTTTCTACGGCGTCCTGCGCACTCCCACTGGGGGCCCGCACACTTTCTGCGGCGTCCTGCGCAGTGGCACCGGGGTCCCGTACAATTTCTACGGCGTCCTGCGCACTCCCACTGGGGTACCGCACACTTTCTACGGCGTCCTGCGCACTCCCACTGGGGTCCCGTATATTTTCTACGGCGTCCTGCCCACTAACAGTGGGGTCCCGTACATTTTCTACGGTGTCCCGCGCACTCCCACTGGGTTACTGCACACTTTCTGCGGCGTCCTGCGCACTCCCACTGGGGTCCCGTACATTTTCTACGGCGTCCTGCCCACTAACAGTGGGGTCCCGTACATTTTCTACGGTGTCCTGCGCACTAACACTGGGGTCCTGTTCATTTTCTACGGCGTCCTGCGCATTCCCACTGAAACTCGCTCACTTTCTGCGGCGTCCTGCGCAGTGACACTGGGGTCCCGTACACTTTCTACGGCGTCCTGCGCACTCCCACTGGGGTCCCGTACAATTTCTATGGCGTCCTGCGCACTAACACTGGGGTCCTGTTCATTTTCTACGGCGTCCTGCGCATTCCCACTGAAACCCGCTCACATTCTGCGGCGTCCTGCGCAGTGACACTGGGGTCCCGTACATTTTCTACGGCGTAGTGCGCACTCCCACTAGGGTACCGCACACTTTCTACGGCGTCCAGCGCACTCCCAGGGTACCACACAATTTCTGCGGCGTCCTGCACACTAACACTGGGGTCCCACACATTTTCAACGGCGTCCTGCGCATTCCCACTGAAACCCGCTCACTTTCTGCGGCGTCCTGCGCACTCCCACCGGGGTACCGCACACTTTCTACGGCGTCCAGCGCACTCCCACTGGGGTCCCGTACATGTTCCACGGCGTCCTGCGCACTAACACTGGGGTCCCGTACATTTTCTACGGTGTCCTGCGCACTAACACATGGGGTACCGCTCACCTTCTACGGCGTCCTGCGCATTCCCACTGAAACCCGCTCACTTTCTGCGGCGTCCTGCGCACTCCCACTGGGGTACCGCACACTTTCTACGGCGTCCAGCGCACTCGCACTGGAACCCACACACTTTCTGCGGCGTCCTGCGCACTAACACTGGGGTCCCGTACATTTTCTACGGCGTCCTGCGCATTCCCACTGAAACCCGCACACTTTCTACGGCGCCCAGCGCACTCCCACTGGGGTCCCGTACATTTTCTACGGCGTCCTGCCCACTCCCACTGGGGTCCCGTACATTTTTTACGGCGTCCTGCGCACTAACACTGGGGTACCGCACACTTTCTACGGCGTCCAGCGCACTCCCACTGGGGTCCCGTACATGTTCTACGGCGTCTTGCGCACTAACACTGGGGTCCCGTACATTTTCTACGGCTTCCTGCGCACTCCCACTGGGGTACCGCACACTTTCTACGGCGTCCTGCGCACTCCCACTGGGGTCCCGTACATTTTCTGCGGCGTCCTGCCCCCTAACAGTGGTGTCCCGTACATTTTTTACGGCGTCCTGCGCACTAACACTGGGGTCCCGTACATTTTCTACGGCGTCCTGCACACTAACACTGGGGTCCCCTTCATTTTCTACGGCGTCCTGCGCACTCCCACTAGGGTACCGCACACTTTCTACGGCGTCCTGCGCATTCCCACTGAAACCCGCTCACTTTCTGCGGCGTCCTGCGCACTCCCACTAGGGTACCGCACACTTTCTACGGCGTCCTGCGCACTAACACTGGGGTCTCGTACATTTTCTACGGCGTAGTGCGCACTCCCACTAGGGTACCGCACACTTTCTACGGCGTCCTGCGCTTTCCCACTGGGGTCCCGTACATTTTCTACGGCGTCCTGCGCACTAACACTGGGGTCCCGTACATTTTCTACGGTGTCCTGCGCACTCCCACTAGGGTACCGCACACTTTCTACGGCGTCCTGCGCACTCCCACTGGGGTCCCGTACATTTTCTACGGCGTCCTGCGCACTAACACTGGGGTTCCGTTCATTTTCTTTGGCGTCCTGCGCACTAACACTGGGGTCCCGTTCATTTTCTACGGCGTCCTGCACATTCCCACTGAAACCCGCTCACTTTCTGCGGCGTCCTGCGCAGTGACACTGGGGTCCCGTACATTCTCTACGGCGTAGTGCGCACTCCCACTGGGGTCCCGCACATTTTCTACGGCGTCCTGCGCACTAACACTGGGGTCCCGCACATTTTCTACGGCGTCCTGCGCACTCCCACTGGAACCCGCACAATTTTTGCGGCGTCCTGCACACTAACACTGGGGTCCCACACATTTTCCACGGCGTCCTGCGCATTCCCACTGAAACCCGCTCACTTTCTGCGGCGTCCTGCGCACTCCCACTGGGGTACCGCACACTTTCTACGGCGTCCAGCGCACTCCCACTGGGGTCCCGTACATGTTCTACGGCGTCCTGCGCACTAACACTGGGGTCCTGTACATTTTCTACGGCGTCCTGCACACTAACACTGGGGTCCCCTTCATTTTCTACGGCGTCCTGCGCATTCCCACTGAAACCCGCTCACTTTCTGCGGCGTCCTGCGCACTCCCACTGGGATACCGCACACTTTCTACGGCATCCTGCGCACTTCCACTGGAACCCGCACACTTTCTACGGCGTCCTGCGCACTAACACTGGGGTCCCGTACATTTTCTACGGCGTCCTACGCATTCCCACTGGAACCCGTACATTTTTTACGGCGTCCTGCGCACTCCCACTGGGGTACCGCACACTTTCTACGGCGTCCAGCGCACTCCCACTGGGGTCCCGTACATTTTCTACGGCGTCCTGCGCACTAACACTGGGGTCCCGTACATTTTCTACGGCGTCCTGCGCACTTCCACTGGGGCTCGCACATTTTCTGCGACGTCGTGCGCAGTGACACTGGGGTCCCGTACATTTTCTACGGCGTCCTGCCCACTAACAGTGGGGTCCCGTACATTTTCTACGGTGTCCTGCGCACTCCCACTGGGGTACCGCACACTTTCTACGGCGTCCAGCGCACTCCCACTGGGGTCCCGTACATGTTCTACGGCGTCCTGCCCACTAACAGTGGGGTCCCGTACATTTTCTACGGTGTCCTGCGCACTCCCACTGGGGTACCGCACACTTTCTACGGCGTCGTGCGCTTTCCCACTGAAACCCGCTCACTTTCTGCGGCGTCCTGAGCAGTGACACTGGGGTCCCGTACATTTTCTACGGCGTAGTGCGCACTCCCACTAGGGTACCGCACACTTTCTACGGCGTCCTGCGCACTAACACTGGGGTACCGAACACTTTCTACGGCGTTCCGCGCACTCCCACTGGAACCCGCACAATTTCTACGGCGTCCTGCGCACTAACACTGGGGTCCCACACATTTTCTTCGGCGTACTGCGCATTCCCACTGAAACCCGCTCACTTTCTGCGGCGTCCTGCGCACTCCCACTGGGGTACCGCACACTTTCTACGGCGTCGTGCGCTTTCCCACTGGGGTCCCGTACATTTTCTACGGCGTCCTGCGCACTAACACTGGGGACCCGTACATTTTCTGCGGCGTCCTGCGCAGTGACACTGGGGTCCCGTACACTTTCTACGGCGTCCTGCGCACTCCCACTGAAACCCGCTCACTTTCTGCGGCGTCATGCGCACTCCCACTAGGGTACCGTACACTTTCTACGGAGTCCTGCGCATTCCCACTGGAACCCGCACAATTTCTGCGGCGTCCTGCACACTAACACTGGGGTCCCTCACATTTTCAACGGCGTCCTGCGCATTCCCACTGAAACCCGCTCAATTTCTGCGGCGTCCTGCGCACTCCCACCGGGGTACCGCACACTTTCTACGGCGTCCAGCGCACTCCCACTGGGGTCCCGTACATGTTCTACGGCGTCCTGCGCACTAACACTGAGGTCCCGTACATTTTCTACGGCGTCCTGCGCACTAACACTGGGGTCTCGAACATTTACTACGGCGTCCTGCGCACTAACACTGGGGTCCCGTACATTTTCTACGGGGGCCTGCGCCCTCCCACTGGGGTCCCGTACATTTTCTGCGGCGTCCTGCGCACTAACACTGGGGTCCCGCACATTTTCTACGGCGTCCTGCGCACTCCCACTGGGGTACCGCACACTTTCTACGGCGTCCTGCGCACTCCCACTGGGGTCCCGTACATTTTCTACGGCGTCCTGCGCACTAACACTGGGGCCCCGTACCTTTTCCACGGCGTCCAGCGCTCTAACACTGGGGTCCCGTCCATTTTCTGCGGCGTCCTGCGCATTCCCACTGGGGTACCGCACACATTCTACGGCTTTCTGCGCACTCCCACTGGGGTCCCGTACATTTTCTAGGCGTCCTGCGCACTCCCACTGGGGTCCCGTACATTTTCTACGGCGTCCCGCCCACTAACAGTGGGGTCCCGTACATTTTCTACGGTGTCCTGCGCACTCCCACTGGGGTACCGCACACTTTCTACGGCGTCCTGCGCACTAACACTGGGGTCCCGTACATTTTCTGCGACGTCCTGCGCAGTGACACTGGGGTCTGGTACATTTTGTACGGCGTCCTGCACATTCCCACTGGGGTCCCGCACACTTTCTACGGCGTCCAGCGCACTCCCACTGGGGTCCCGTATATGTTCTATGGCGTCCAGCGCACTAACACTGGGGTCCCGTACATTTTCTACGGCGTCCTGCGCACTCCCACTGGGGTCCCGTACATTTTCTACGGCGTCCTGCGCACTAACACTGGGGTCCCCTTCATTTTCTCTGGCGTCCTGCGCATTCCCACTGAAACCCGCTCACTTTCTGCGGCGTCCTGCGCACTCCCACTAGGGTACCGCACACTTTATACGGCGTCCTGCGCATTCCCACTGAAACCCGCACAATTTCTGCGGCGTCCTGCGCACTCCCACTGGGGTTCCGCACACTTTCTACGGCATCTTGCGCACTCCCACTGGGGTCCCGTACATTTTCTACGGCGTCCCGCCCACTAACAGTGGGGTCCCGTACATTTTCTACGGTGTCCTGCACACTAACACTGGGGTCCCACACATTTTCAACGGCGTCCTGCGCTTTTCCACTGAAACCCGCTCACTTTCTGCGGCGTCCTGCGCAGTGACACTGGGGTCCCGTACATTTTCTACGGTGTCCTGCGCACTCCCACTGGGGTCCCGTACATTTTATACGGCGTCCTGCGCACTAACACTGGGGTCCCGTACAGTTACTACGGCGTCCTGCGCATTCCCACTGAAACCCGCTCACTTTCTGCGGCGTCCGGCGCACTAACACTGAGGTCCCGTACATTTTCCACGGCGGCCAGCGCACTCGCACTGGGGCTCGCACATTTTCTGCGACGTCCTGCACATTCCCACTGAAACCCGCTCACTTTCTGCGGCGTCCTGCGCACTTCCACTGGGGTACCGCACACTTTCTACGGCGTCCAGCGCACTCCCACTGGGGTCCCGTACATGTTCTACGGCGTCCTGCGCACTAACACTGGGGTCCCGTACATTTTCTACGGCGTCCTGCGCACTCCCACTGGGTTACTGCACACTTTCTAAGGCGTCCTGCCCACTCCCACTGGGGTCCCGTACATTTTCTACGGCGTCCTGCCCACTAACAGTGGGGTCCCGTACATTTTCTGCGGCGTCCTGCGCACTCCCACTGGGGTACCGCACATTTTCTACGGCGTCGTGCGCTTTCCCACTGAAACCCGCTCACTTTCTGCGGCGTCCTGCGCAGTGACACTGGGGTCCCGTACACTTTCTACGGCGTCCTGCGCACTCCCACTTTGGTCCCGTACAATTTCTATGGCGTCCTGCGCACTAACACTGGGGTCCCGAACATTTACAACGGCGTCCTGCGCACTCCCACTGGAACCCGTACAATTTCTATGGCGTCCTGCGCACTAACACTGGGGTCCTGTTCATTTTCTACGGCGTCCTGCGCATTTCCACTGAAACCCGCTCACTTTCTGCGGCGTCCTGCGCACTCCCACTGGGATACCGCACACTTTCTACGGCGTCCAGCGCACTCCCACTGGGGTCCCGTACATTTTCTACGGCGTCCTGCCCACTAACAGTGGGGTCCCGTACATTTTCTACGGCGTCCTGCGCACTATCACTGGGATCCCGTTCATTTTCTACGGCGTCCTGCGCATTTCCACTGAAACCCGCTCACTTTCTGCGGCGTCCTGCGCACTCCCACTGGGATACCGCACACTTTCTACGGCGTCGTGCGCACTTCCACTGAAACTCGCTCACTTTCTGCGGCGTCCTGCGCACTAACACTGGGGTCCCGTACATTTTCTACGGCGTCCTGCGCATTCCCACTGAAACCCGCTCACTTTCTGCGGCGTCCTGCGCACTCCCACCGGGGTACCGCACACTTTCTACGGCGTCCAGCGCACTCCCACTGGGGTCCCGTACATGTTCTATGGCGTCCTGCGCACTAACACTGGGGTCCCGTACATTTTCTACGGCGTCCTGCGCACTAACACCGGGGTCCCGTACATTTTCTACGGCGTCCTGCGCACTAACACTGGGGTCCCGTACATTTTCTACGGCGTCCTGCCCACTCCCACTGGGGTCCCGTACATTTTCTACGGCGTCCTGCGCACTAACACTGGGGTCCCGAACATTTACTACGGCGTCCTGCGCATTCCCACTGGGGTACCGCACACTTTCTACGGCGTTCTGCGCACTCCCACTGGGGTCCCGTACATTTTCTACGGCGTCCTGCCCACTAACAGTGGGGTCCCGTACATTTTCTACGGCGTCCTGAGCACTAACACTGGGGTCCCGAACATTTACTACGGCGTCCTGCGCATTCCCACTGGGGTACCGCACACTTTCTGCGGCGTTCTGCGCACTCCCACTGGGGTCCCGCACACTTTCTACGGCGTCCTGCGCACTCCCACTGGGGTCCCGTACATTTTCTGCGGCGTCCTGCCCACTAACAGTGGGGTCCCGTACATTTTCTACGGTGTCCTGCACACTCCCACTGGGGTACCGCACACTTTCTACGGCGTCCTGGGCATTCCCACTGGGGTCCCGTACATTTTCCACGGCGTCCTGCGCACTAATACTGGGGTCCCGAGCATTTACAACGGCGTCCTGCGCATTCCCACCGGGCTACCGCACACTTTCTACGGCGTCCAGCGCACTCCCACTGGGGTCCCGTATATGTTCTATGGCGTCCTGCGCACTAACACTGGGGTCCCGTACATTTTCTGCGACGTCCTGCGCAGTGACACTGGGGTCTCGTACATTTTCTACGGCGTCCTGCACACTAACACTGGGGTCCCCTTCATTTTCTCTGGCGTCCTGCGCATTCCCACTGAAACCCGCTCGCTTTCTGCGGCGTCCTGCGCACTCCCACTAGGGTACCGCACACTTTCTACGGCGTCCTGCGCATTCCCACTGGAACCCGCACAATTTCTGCGGCGTCCTGCGCACTAACACTGGGGTCCCGTACATTTTCTACGGCGTCCTGCGCACTAACACTGAGGTCCCGTACATTTTCTACGGCGTCCAGCGCACTCCCACTGGGGTCCCGTACATTTTCTACGGCGTCCTGCGCACTCCCACTGGGGTCCCGTACATTTTCTACGGCGTCCTGCGCATTCCCACTGAAACTTGCTCACTTTCTGCGGCGTCCTGCGCAGTGACACTGGGGTCTCGTACATTTTCTACGGCGTCCTGCGCACTCCCACTGGGGTCCCGTACATTTTTTACGGCGTCCTGCGCACTAACACTGGGGTCCCGTTCATTTTCTACGGCGTCCTGCACATTCCCACTGAAACCCGCTCACTTTCTGCGGCGTCCTGCGCAGTGACACTGGGGTCCCGTACATTTTCTACGGTGTCCTGCGCACTAACACATGGGGTACCGCTCACCTTCTACGGCGTCCTGCGCATTCCCACTGAAACCCGCTCACTTTCTGCGGCGTCCTGCGCACTAACACTGGAGTCCCGTACATTTACTACGGCGTCTTGCGCATTCCCACTGAAACCCTCTCACTTTTTGCGGCGTCTTGCGCACTCCCACTGGGGTACCGCACACTTTCTACGGCGTCGTGCGCACTCCCACTGGGGTCCCGTTTATTTTCTACGGCGTCCTGCGCACTAACACTGGGGTCCCGTACATTTTCTACGGCGTCCTGCGCACTAACACTGGGGTCCCGTACATTTTCTACGGCGTCCTGTGCATTCCCACTGAAACCCGCACACTTTCTGCGACGTCTTGCGCACTCCCACTATGGTCCCGCACACTTTCTGCGGCATCCTGCGCACTTCCACTGGAACCCGCACACTTTCTGCGGCGTCCTGCGCGCTTCCACTAGGGTCCCGTGCATTTTCTACAGCGTCCTGCGCATTCCCACTGAAACCCGCTCACTTTCTGCGGCGTCCTGCGCACTCCCACTGGGGTACCGCACACTTTCTACGGCGTCCAGCGCACTCCCACTGGGGTCCCGTACATTTTCTACGGCGTCCTGCGCACTAACACTGGGGTCCCGTACATTTTCTACGGCGTCCTGCGCACTATCACTGGGATCCCGTACATTTTCTACGGCGTCCAGCGCACTCCCACTGGGGTCCCGTATATTTTCTACGGCGTCCTGCGCACTCCCACTGGGGTCCCGTACATTTTCTACGGCGTCCTGCGCACTAACACTGGGGTACCGCACACTTTCTACGGCGTCCTGCACATTCCCACTGAAACCCGCTCACTTTCTGCGGCGTCCTGCGCACTCCCACTGGGGTCCCGTACATGTTCTACGGCGTCCTGCGCACTAACACTGGGGTCCCGTACATTTTCTACGGCGTCCTGCCCACTAACAGTGGGGTCCCGTACATTTTCTGCGGCGTCCTGCGCATTCCCACTGGGGTACCGCACACTTTCTACGGCTTTCTGCGCACTCCCACTGGGGTCCCGCACACTTTCTACGGCGTCCTGCGCACTCCCACTGGGGTCCCGTACATTTTCTGCGGCGTCCTGCCCACTAACAGTGGGGTCCCGTACATTTTCTACGGTGTCCTGCGCACTCCCACTGGGGTACCGCACACTTTCTACGGCGTCCTGGGCATTCCCACTGGGGTCCCGTACATTTTCCACGGCGTCCTGCGCACTAATACTGGGGTCCCGTACATTTTCTACGGCGTCCTGCGCATTCCCACTAGGGTACCGCACACTTTCTACGCCGTCCTGCGCACTCCCACTGGGGTCCCGTACCATTTCTATGGCGTCCTGCGCACTAACACTGGGGTCCCGTACATTTTCTACGGCGTCCTGCGCACTAACACTGGGGTCCCGTTCATTTTCTACGGCGTCCTGCGCACTAACACTGGGGTCCCGTACATTTTCCACGGCGTCCTGCGCATTCCCACTGAAACCCGCTCACTTTCTGCGGCGTCCTGCGCACTCCCACTGGGGTACCGCTCACTTTCTACGGCGTCCAGCGCACTCCCACTGGGGTCCCGTACATGTTCTATGGCGTCCTGCGCACTAACACTGGGGTCCCGTACATTTTCTACGGCGTCCTGCCCACTAACAGTGGGGTCCCGTACATTTTCTACGGCGTCCTGCCCACTAACAGTGGGGTCCCGTACATTTTCTACGGTGTCCTGCGCACTCCCACTGGGGTACCGCACACTTTCTACGGCGTCGTGCGCTTTCCCACTGAAACCCGCTCACTTTCTGCGGCGTCCTGCGCAGTGACACTGGGGTCCCGTACACTTTCTACGGCGTCCTGCGCACTCCCACTTTGGTCCCGTACAATTTCTATGGCGTCCTGCGCACTAACACTGGGGTCCCACACATTTTCAACGGCGTCCTGCGCTTTTCCACTGAAACCCGCTCACTTTCTGCGGCGTCCTGCGCAGTGACACTGGGGTCCCGTACATTTTCTACGGTGTCCTGCGCACTAACACATGGGGTACCGCTCACCTTCTACGGCGTCCAGCGCACTTCCACTGGAACCCGCACAATTTCTGCGGCGTCCTGCGCACTAACACTGGGGTCCCACACATTTTCAACGGCGTCCTGCGCATTCCCACTGAAACCAGCTCACTTTCTGTGGCGTCCTGCGCACTCCCACTGGGGTACCGCACACTTTCTACGGCGTCCAGCGCACTCCCACTGGGGTCCCGTACATTTTCTACGGCGTCCTGCGCAGTGACACTGGGGTCTCGTACATTTTCTACGGCGTCCTGCCCACTAACAGTGGGGTACCGTACATTTTCTACGGCGTAGTGCGCATTCCCACTGAAACCAGCTCACTTTCTGCGGCATCCTGCGCACTCCCACTGGGGTACCGCACACTTTCTACGGCGTCCTGCGCATTCCCACTGGAACCCGCACAATTTCTGCGGCGTCCTGCGCACTAACACTGGGGTCCCGTACATTTTCTACGGCGTCCTGCGCACTAACACTGAGGTCCCGTACATTTTCTACGGCGTCCAGCGCACTCCCACTGGGGTCCCGTACATTTTCTACGGCGTCCTGCGCACTCCCACTGGGGTCCCGTACATTTTCTACGGCGTCCTGCGCACTAACACTGGGGTCCCCTTCATTTTCTCTGGCGTCCTGCGCATTCCCACTGAAACCCGCTCACTTTCTGCGGCGTCCTGCGCACTCCCACTAGGGTACCGCACACTTTATACGGCGTCCTGCGCATTCCCACTGAAACCCGCACAATTTCTGCGGCGTCCTGCGCACTCCCACTGGGGTTCCGCACACTTTCTACGGCATCTTGCGCACTCCCACTGGGGTCCCGTACATTTTCTACGGCGTCCCGCCCACTAACAGTGGGGTCCCGTACATTTTCTACGGTGTCCTGCGCACTCCCACTGGGGTACCGCACACTTTCTACGGCGTCCTGCGCACTAACACTGGGGTCCCGTACATTTTCTGCGACGTCCTGCGCAGTGACACTGGGGTCTCGTACATTTTCTACGGCGTCCTGCACACTAACACTGGGGTCCCCTTCATTTTCTACGGCGTCCTGCGCATTCCCACTGAAACCCGCTCACTTTCTGCGGCGTCCTGCGCACTCCCACTAGGGTACCGCACACTTTCTACGGCGTCCTGCGCATTCCCACTGGAACCCGCACAATTTCTGCGGCGTCCTGCACACTAACACTGGGGTCCCTCAAATTTTCAACGGCGTCCTGCGCACTAACACTGGGGTCCCGTACATTTTCTACGGCGTCCTGCGCACTAACACTGAGGTCCCGTACATTTTCTACGGCGTCCTGCGCACTAACACTGGGGTCTCGAACATTTACTACGGCGTCCTGCGCATTCCCACTGGGGTACCGCACACTTTTTACGGCGTTCTGCGCACTCCCACTGGGGTCCCGTACATTTTCTACGGCGTCCTGCGCACTCCCACTGGGGTACCGCACACTTTCTACGGCGTCCTGCGCACTCCCACTGGGGTCCCGTACATTTTCCACGGCGTCCAGCGCACTAACACTGGGGTCCCGAACATTTACAACGGCGTCCTGCGCATTCCCACTGAAACCCGCTCACTTTCTGCGGCGTCCTGCGCACTCCCACTGGGGCTCGCACATTTTCTGCAACGTCCTGCGCAGTGACACTGGGGTCCCGTACATTTTCTACGGCGTCCTGCGCACTAACACCGGGGTCCCGTACATTTTCTACGGCGTCCTGCGCACTAACACTGGGGTCCCGTACATTTTCTACGGCGTCCTGCGCACTCCCACTGGGTTACTGCACACTTTCTACGGCGTCCTGCCCACTCCCACTGGGGTCCCGTACATTTTCTACGGCGTCCCGCCCACTAACAGTGGGGTCCCGTACATTTTCTACGGTGTCCTGCGCACTCCCACTGGGTTACTGCACACTTTCTACGGCGTCCTGCCCACTCCCACTGGGGTCCCGTACATTTTCCACGGCGTCCTGCGCATTCCCACTGGGGTCCCGTACATTTTCTACGGCGTCCTGCCCACTCCCACTGGGGTCCCGTACATTTTCTACGGCGTCCTGCCCACTAACAGTGGGGTCCCGTACATTTTCTACGGTGTCCTGCGCACTCCCACTGGGTTACTGCACACTTTCTACGGCGTCCTGCCCACTCCCACTGGGGTCCCGTACATTTTCTACGGCGTCCTGCCCACTAACAGTGGGGTCCCGTACATTTTCTACGGCGTCCTGCGCACTAACACTGGGGTCCCGTACATTTTCTACGGCGTCCTGCGCATTCCCACTGGGGTACCGCACACTTTTTACGGCGTTCTGCGCACTAACACTGGGGTCCCGTACATTTTCTACGGCGTCCTGCGCACTAACACTGAGGTCCCGTACATTTTCTACGGCGTCCTGCGCACTAACACTGGGGTCCCGTACATTTTCTACGGTGTCCTGCGCACTAACACTGGGGTCCCGTACACTTTCTACGGCGTCCTGCGCACTCCCACTGGGGTCCCGTACATTTTCTATGGCGTCCTGCGCACTAACACTGGGGTCCCACACATTTTCAACGGCGTCCTGCGCATTCCCACTGAAACCCGCTCACTTTCTGCGGCATCCTGCGCACTCCCACCGGGGTACCGCACACTTTCTACGGCGTCCAGCGCACTCCCACTGGGGTCCCGTACATGTTCTACGGCGTCCTGCGCACTAACACTGGGGTCCCTTACATTTTCTACGGTGTCCTGCGCACTCCCACTGGGGTACCGCACGCTTTCTACGGCGTCGTGCGCACTCCCACTGGGGTCCCGTACATCTTCTACGGCGTCCTGCGCATTCCCACTGAAACCCGCTCACTTTCTGCGGCGTCCTGCGCACTCCCACTGGGGCTCGCACATTTTCTGCGACGTCGTGCGCAGTGACACTGGGGTCCCGTACATTTTCTACGGCGTAGTGCGCACTCCCACTAGGGTACCGCACACTTTCTGCGGCGTCCTGCGCACTCCCACTGGGGTCCCGTACATTTTTTACGGCGTCCTGCGCACTAACACTGGGGTCCCGTTCATTTTCTACGGCGTCCTGCACATTCCCACTGAAACCCGCTCACTTTCTGCGGCGTCCTGCGCAGTGACACTGGGGTCCCGTACATTTTCTACGGCGTAGTGCGCACTCCCAGGGTACCGCACACTTTCTACGGCGTCCTGCGCAGTGACACTGGGGTCCCGTACATTTTCTACGGAGTAGTGCGCACTCCCACTAGGGGACCGCACAATTTCTGCGGCGTCCTGCACACTAACACTGGGGTCCCACACATTTTTCAACGGCGTACTGCGCATTCCCACTGAAACCCGCTCACTTTCTGCGGCGTCCTGCGCACTCCCACCGGGGTACCGCACACTTTCTACGGCGTCCAGCGCACTCCCACTGGGGTCCCGTACATTTTCTACGGCGTCCTGCCCACTAACAGTGGGGTCGCGTACATTTTCTACGGCGTCCTGCCCACTAACAGTGGGGTCCCGTACATTTTCTACGGTGTCCTGCGCACTCCCACTGGGATACCGCACACTTTCTACGGCGTCGTGCGCACTCCCACTGGGGTCCCGTACATTTTCTACGGCGTCCTGCGCATTCCCACTGAAACCCGCTCACTTTCTGCGGCGTCCTGCGCACTTCCACTGGGGCTCGCACATTTTCTGCGACGTCGTGCGCAGTGACACTGGGGTCCCGTACATTTTCTACGGCGTAGTGCGCACTCCCACTAGGGTACCGCACACTTTCTGCGGCGTCCTGCGCACTCCCACTGGGGTCCCGTACATTTTTTACGGCGTCCTGCGCACTAACACTGGGGTCCCGTTCATTTTCTACGGCGTCCTGCACATTCCCACTGAAACCCGCTCACTTTCTGCGGCGTCCTGCGCAGTGACACTGGGGTCCCGTACATTTTCTACGGCGTAGTGCGCACTCCCAGGGTACCGCACACTTTCTACGGCGTCCTGCGCAGTGACACTGGGGTCCCGTACATTTTCTACGGCGTAGTGCGCACTCCCAGGGTACCGCACAATTTCTGCGGCGTCCTGCACACTAACACTGGGGTCCCACACATTTTCAACGGCGTCCTGCGCATTCCCACTGAAACCCGCTCACTTTCTGCGGCGTCCTGCGCACTCCCACTGGGGTACCGCACACTTTCTACGGCGTCCAGCGCACTCCCACTGGGGTCCCGTACATTTTCTACGGCGTCCTGCCCACTAACAGTGGGGTCCCGTACATTTTCTACGGCGTCCTGCCCACTAACAGTGGGGTCCCGTACATTTTCTACGGTGTCCTGCGCACTCCCACTGGGGTACCGCACACTTTCTACGGCGTCCAGCGCACTCCCACTGGGGTCCCGTACATTTTCTACGGCGTCTTGCGCATTCCCACTGAAACCCTCTCACTTTCTGCGGCGTCCTGCGCACTCCCACTGGGGTACCGCACACTTTCTACGGCGTCGTGCGCACTCCCACTGGGGTCCCGTTTATTTTCTACGGCGTCCTGCGCACTAACACTGGGGTCCCGTTCATTTTCTACGGCATCCTGCGCATTCCCACTGAAACCCGCTCACTTTCTGCGGCGTCCTGCGCACTCCCACTGGGGCTCGCATTCTTTCTGCGACGTCCTGCGCAGTGACACTGGGGTCCCGTACATTTTCTACGGCGTAGTGCGCGCTCCCAGGGTACTGCACAATTTCTGCGGCGTCCTGCACACTAACACTGGGGTCCCACACATTTTCTACGGCGTCCTGCGCTTTCCCACTGGAACCCGCACAATTTCTGCGGCGTCCTGCGCACTAACACTGGGGTCCCACACATTTTCAACGGCGTCCTGCGCATTCCCACTGAAACCAGCTCACTTTCTGCGGCGTCCTGCGCACTCCCACTGGGGTACTGCACACTTTCTACGGCGTCCAGCGCACTTCCACTGGGGTCCCGTACATTTTCTACGGCGTCCTGCGCACTAACACTGGGGTCCCGTACATTTTCTACGGCGTCCCGCCCACTAGCAGTGGGGTCCCGTACATTTTCTGCGGCGTCCTGCCCACTAACAGTGGGGTCCCGTACATTTTCTACGGTGTCCTGCGCACTTCCACTGGGGTACCGCACACTTTCTACGGCGTCGTGCGCTTTCCCACTGGGGTCCCGTACATTTTCTACGGCGTCCTGCGCACTAACACTGGAGTCCCGTTCATTTTCTACGGCGTCCTGCGCATTCCCACTGAAACCCGCTCACTTTCTGCGGCGTCCTGCGCACTCCCACTGGGGTCCCGTACATTTTCTACGGCGTCCTGCGCACTAACACTGGGGTCCCGTACATTTTCTACGGCGTCCTGCCCACTAACAGTGGGGTTCCGTACATTTTCTACGGCGTCCTGCCCACTAACAGTGGGGTCCCGTACATTTTCTACGGTGTCCTGCGCACTCCCAGGGTACCGCACACTTTCTACGGCGTCGTGCGCTTTCCCACTGGGGTCCCGTACATTTTCTACGGCGTCTTGCGCATTCCCACTGAAACCCTCTCACTTTCTGCGGCGTCCTGCGCACTCCCACTGGGGTACCGCACACTTTCTACGGCGTCGTGCGCACTCCCACTGGGGTCCCGTTTATTTTCTACGGCGTCCTGCGCACTAACACTGGGGTCCCGTTCATTTTCTACGGCGTCCTGCGCATTCCCACTGAAACCCGCTCACTTTCTGCGGCGTCCTGCGCACTCCCACTGGGGCTCGCACATTTTCTACGGCGTCCTGCGCACTAACACTGGGGTCCCGTACATTTTCTACGGCGTCCTGCCCACTAACACTGGGGTCCCGCACATTTTCTACGGCGTCCTGCGCACTAACACTGGGGTCCCACACATTTTCTACGGCGTCCTGCGCTTTCCCACTGGAACCCGCACAATTTCTGCGGCGTCCTGCGCACTAACACTGGAGTCCCGTACATTTACTACGGCGTCTTGCGCATTCCCACTAAAACCCTCTCACTTTTTGCGGCGTCCTGCGCACTCCCACTGGGGTACCGCACACTTTCTACGGCGTCGTGCGCACTCCCACTGGGGTCCCGTAAATGTTCTACGGCGTCCTGCGCACTAACACTGGGGTCCCGTACATTTTCTACGGCGTCCTGCCCACTAACAGTGGGGTCCCGTACATTTTCTACGGCGTCCTGCCCACTAACAGTGGGGTCCCGTACATTTTCTACGGTGTCCTGCGCACTCCCACTGGGGTACCGCACACTTTCTACGGCGTCCAGCGCACTCCCACTGGGGTCCCGTACATTTTCTACGGCGTCCTGCGCACTAACACTGGAGTCCCGTACATTTACTACGGCGTCTTGCGCATTCCCACTGAAACCCTCTCACTTTTTGCGGCGTCCTGCGCACTCCCACTGGGGTCCCGTTTATTTTCTACGGCGTCCTGCGCACTAACACTGGGGTCCCGTTCATTTTCTACGGCGTCCTGCGCATTCCCACTGAAACCCGCTCACTTTCTGCGGCGTCCTGCGCACTCCCACTGGGGTACCGCACATTTTCTACGGCGTCCTGCGCACTCCCACTGGGGTCCCGTACATTTTCTACGGCGTCCTGCGCACTAACACTGGGGTCCCGTACATTTTCTACGGTGTCCTGCGCATTCCCACTGAAACCCGTACACTTTCTACGGTGTCCTGCGCACTCCCACTAGGGTACCGCACACTTTCTACGGCGTCCTGCGCACTCCCACTGGGGTCCCGTACATTTTCTACGGCGTCCTGCGCACTATCACTGGGATCCCGTTCATTTTCTACGGCGTCCTGCACATTCCCACTGAAACCCGCTCACTTTCTGCGGCGTCCTGCGCACTAACACTGGGGTCCCGTACATTTTCTACGGTGTCCTGCGCACTCCCAGGGTACCGCACACTTTCTACGGCGTCCTGCGCAGTGACACTGGGGTCCCGTACATTTTCTACGGCGTAGTGCGCACTCCCAGGGTACCGCACAATTTCTGCGGCGTCCTGCACACTAACACTGGGGTCCCACACATTTTCAACGGCGTCCTGCGCATTCCCACTGAAACCCGCTCACTTTCTGCGGCGTCCTGCGCACTCCCACTGGGGTACCGCACACTTTCTACGGCGTCCAGCGCACTCCCACTGGGGTCCCGTACATGTTCTACGGCGTCCTGCGCACTAACACTGGGGTCCCGTACATTTTCTACGGCGTCCTGCCCACTAACAGTGGGGTCCCGTACATTTTCTACGGCGTCCTGCACATTCCCACTGAAACCCGCTCACTTTCTACGGCGTCCTGCGCACTCCCACTGGGGTCCCGTACATTTTCAACGGCGTCCTGCGCACTAACACTGGGGTTCCGTTCATTTTCTTTGGCGTCCTGCGCACTAACACTGGGGTCCCGTTCATTTACTACGGCGTCTTGCGCATTCCCACTGAAACCCTCTCACTTTTTGCGGCGTCCTGCGCACTCCCACTAGGGTACCGCACACTTTCTACGGCGTCCTGCGCACTCCCACTGGGGTCCCGTACATTTTCTACGGCGTCCTGCGCACTAACACTGGGGTCCCGTTCATTTTCTACGGCGTCCTGCACATTCCCACTGAAACCCGCTCACTTTCTGCGGCGTCCTGCGCAGTGACACTGGGGTCCCGTACATTTTCTACGGCGTAGTGCGCACTCCCAGGGTACCGCACACTTTCTACGGCGTCCTGCGCAGTGACACTGGGGTCCCGTACATTTTCTACGGCGTAGTGCGCACTCCCAGGGTACCGCACAATTTCTGCGGCGTCCTGCACACTAACACTGGGGTCCCACACATTTTCAACGGCGTCCTGCGCATTCCCACTGAAACCCGCTCACTTTCTGCGGCGTCCTGCGCACTCCCACTGGGGTACCGCACACTTTCTACGGCGTCCAGCGCACTCCCACTGGGGTCCCGTACATGTTCTACGGCGTCCTGCGCACTAACACTGGGGTCCCGTACATTTTCTACGGCCTCCTGCCCACTAACAGTGGGGTCCCGTACATTTTCCACGGCGTCTTGCGCATTCCCACTGAAACCCTCTCACTTTCTGCGGCGTCCTGCGCACTCCCACTGGGGTACCGCACACTTTCTACGGCGTCGTGCGCACTCCCACTGGGGTCCCGTTTATTTTCTACGGCGTCCTGCGCACTAACACTGGGGTCCCGTTCATTTTCTACGGCGTCCTGCGCATTCCCACTGAAACCCGCTCACTTTCTGCGGCGTCCTGCGCACTCCCACTGGGGCTCGCACATTTTCTGCGACGTCCTGCGCAGTGACACTGGGATCCCGTACAATTTCTACGGCGTCCTGCGCACTCCCACTGGGGTACCGCACACTTTCTACGGCGTCCTGCGCACTATCACTGGGATCCCGTTCATTTTCTACGGCGTCCTGCACATTCTCACTGAAACCCGCTCACTTTCTACGGCGTCCTGCCCACTAACAGTGGGGCCCCGTACATTTTCTACGGCGTCCTGCGCATTCCCACTGAAACCCGCTCACTTTCTGCGGCGTCCTGCGCACTCCCACTGGGGTACCGCACACTTTCTACGGCGTCCAGCGCACTCGCACTGGGGTCCCGTACATGTTCTACGGCGTCCTGCCCACTAACAGTGGGGTCCCGTACATTTTCTACGGTGTCCTGCGCACTCCCACTGGGGGACCGCACACTTTCTACGGCGTCCAGCGCACTCCCACTGGGGTCCCGTACATGTTCTACGGCGTCCTGCGCACTAACACTGGGGTCCCGTACATTTTCTACGGCGTCCTGCGCATTCCCACTGAAACCCGCTCACTTTCTGCGGCGTCCTGCGCACTCCCAGGGTACCGCATAATTTCTGCGGCGTCCTGCACACTAACACTGGGGTCCCGTACATTTTCTACGGCGTCCTGCGCACTAACACTGGGGTACCGCACACTTTCTACGGCGTCGTGCGCTTTCCCACTGGGGTCCCGTACATTTTCTACGGCGTCTTGCGCATTCCCACTGAAACCCTCTCACTTTCTGCGGCGTCCTGCGCACTCCCACTGGGGTACCGTTTATTTTCTACGGCGTCCTGCGCATTCCCACTGAAACCCGCTACCTTTCTGCGGCGTCCTGCGCACTCCCACTGGGGTCCCGTACATGTTCTACGGCGTCCTGCGCACTAACACTGGGGTCCCGTACATTTTCTACGGCGTCCTGCGCACTCCCACTGGGGTCCCGTACATGTTCTAAGGCGTCCTGCCCACTCCCACTGGGGTCCCGTACATTTTCTGCGGCGTCCTGCCCACTATCACTGGGATCCCGTTCATTTTCTCCGGCGTCCTGCACATTCTCACTGAAACCCGCTCACTTTCTGCGGCGTCCTGCGCAGTGACACTGGGGTCCCGTACATTTTCTACGGCGTCCTGCGCACTAATAGTGGGGTCCCGTTCATTTTCTACGGCGTCCTGCGCTTTCCCACTGGGGTCCCGTACATGTTATACGGCGTCCTGCGCACTAACACTGGGGTCCTGTTCATTTTCTACGGCGTCCTGCACACTAACACTGGGGTCCCACACATTTTCAACGGCGTCCTGCGCATTCCCACTGAAACCCGCTCACTTTCTGCGGCGTCCTGCGCACTCCCACTGGGGTACCGCACACTTTCTACGGCGTCCAGCGCACTCCCACTGGGGTCCCGTACATTTTCTACGGTGTCCTGCCCACTAACAGTGGTGTCCCGTACATTTTCTACGGCGTCCTGCCTACTAACACTGGAGTCCCGTACATTTACTACGGCGTCTTGCGCATTCCCACTGAAACCCTCTCACTTTCTGCGGCGTCCTGCGCACTCCCACCGGGGTACCGCACACTTTCTACGGCGTCCAGCGCACTCCCACTGGGGTCCCTTACATGTTCTACGGCGTCCTGCGCACTAACACTGGGGTCCCACACATTTTCAACGGCGTCCTGCGCATTCCCACTGAAACCCGCTCACTTTCTGCGGCGTCCAGCGCACTCCCACTGGGGTCCCGTACATGTTCTACGGCGTCCTGCGCACTAACACTGGGGTCCCGTACATTTTCTACGGTGTCCTGCGCACTCCCAGGGTACCGCACACTTTCTACGGCGTCCTGCGCAGTGACACTGGGGTCCCGTACATTTTCTACCGCGTAGTGCGCACTCCCACTAGGGTACCGCACACTTTCTGCGGCGTCCTGCGCACTCCCACTGGGGTACCGCACATTTTCTACGGCGTCGTGCGCTTTCCCACTGAAACCCGCTCACTTTCTGCGGCGTCCTGCGCACTCCCACTGGGGTACCGCACACTTTCTGCGGCGTCCTGCCCACTAACAGTGGGGTCCCGTACATTTTCTACGGCGTCCTGCCCACTAACAGTGGGGTCCCGTACATTTTCTACGGTGTCCTGCGCACTCCCACTGGGGTACCGCACACTTTCTACGGCGTCCAGCGCACTCCCACTGGGGTCCCGTACATGTTCTACGGCGTCCTGCGCACTAACACTGGGGTCCCGTACATTTACTACGGCGTCTTGCGCACTTCCACTGAAACCCTCTCACTTTCTGCGGCGTCCTGCGCACTCCCACTGGGGTCCCGTACATTTTCTGCGGCGTCCTGCCCACTAACAGTGGGGTCCCGTACATTTTCTACGGTGTCCTGCGCACTCCCACTGAAACCCGCACATTTTCTATGGCGTCCTGCGCACTAACACTGGAGTCCCGTACATTTACTACGGCGTCTTGCGCACTTCCACTGAAACCCTCTCACTTTCTGCGGCGTCCTGCGCACTCCCACTGGGGTACCGCACACTTTCTATGGCGTCCTGCGCACTAACACTGGGGTCCCGTACATTTTCTACGGCGTCCTGCCCACTAACACTGGGGTCCCGTACATTTTCTACGACGTCCTGCGCACTCCCACTGGGTTACTGCACACTTTCTGAGGCGTCCTGCCCACTCCCACTGGGGTCCCGTACATTTTCTACGGTGTCCTGCACATTCCCACTGAAACCCGCTCACTTTCTGTGGCGTCCTGCGCAGTGACACTGGGGTCCCGTACATTTTCTACGGCGTAGTGCGCACTCCCAGGGTACCGCACACTTTCTACGGCGTCCTGCGCAGTGACACTGGGGTCCCGTACATTTTCTACGGCGTAGTGCGCACTCCCAGGGTACCGCACAATTTCTGCGGCGTCCTGCACACTAACACTGGGGTCCCACACATTTTCAACGGCGTCCTGCGCATTCCCACTGAAACCCGCTCACTTTCTGCGGCGTCCTGCGCACTCCCACTGGGGTACCGCACACTTTCTACGGCGTCCAGCGCACTCCCACTGGGGTCCCGTACATGTTCTACGGCGTCCTGCGCACTAACACTGGGGTCCCGTACATTTTCTACGGCGTCCTGCCCACTAACAGTGGGGTCCCGTACATTTTCTACGGCGTCTTGCGCATTCCCACTGAAACCCTCTCACTTTCTGCGGCGTCCTGCGCACTCCCACTGGGGTACCGCACACTTTCTACGGCGTCGTGCGCACTCCCACTGGGGTCCCGTTTATTTTCTACGGCGTCCTGCGCACTAACACTGGGGTCCCGTTCATTTTCTACGGCGTCCTGCGCATTCCCACTGAAACCCGCTCACTTTCTGCGGCGTCCTGCGCACTCCCACTGGGGCTCGCACATTTTCTGCGACGTCCTGCGCACTCCCACTGGGGTCCCGTACATTTTCTACGGCGTCCTGCGCACTATCACTGGGGTACCGCACACTTTCTACGGCGTCCTGCGCACTAACACTGGGGTCCCGTTCATTTTCTACGGCGTCCTGCGCATTCCCACTGAAACCCGCTCACTTTCTGCGGCGTCCTGCGCACTCCCACTGGGGTCCCGTTCATTTTCTACGGCGTCCTGCACATTCCCACTGAAACCCGCTCACTTTCTACGGCGTCCTGCGCACTAACACTGGGGTCCCGTACATTTTCTACGGCGTCCTGCGCACTAACACTGGGGTCCCGTACATTTTCTACGGCGTCCCGCCCACTAGCAGTGGGATCCCGTACATTTTCTGCGGCGTCCTGCGCACTCCCACTGGGATACCGCACACTTTCTACGGCGTCCAGCGCACTCCCACTGGGGTCCCGTACATGTTCTACGGCGTCCTGCGCACTAACACTGGGGTCCCGTACATTTTCTACGGCGTCCTGCGCATTCCCACTGAAACCCGCTCACTTTCTGCGGCGTCCTGCGCACTCCCACCGGGGTACCGCACACTTTCTACGGCGTCCAGCGCACTCCCACTGGGGTCCCGTACATGTCCTACGGCGTCCTGCGCACTCCCACTGGGGTCCCGTTCATTTTCTACGGCGTCCTGCGCATTCCCACTGAAACCCGCTCACTTTCTGCGGCGTCCTGCGCACTCGCACTGGGGCTCGCACATTTTCTGCGACGTCCTGCGCAGTGACACTGGGGTCTCGTACATTTTCTACGGCGTCTTGCGCATTCCCACTGAGACCCTCTCACTTTTTGCGGCGTCCTGCGCACTCCCACTGGGGTACCGCACACTTTCTACGGCGTCGTGCGCACTCCCACTGGGGTCCCGTTTATATTCTACGGCGTCCTGCGCACTAACACTGGGGTCCCGTTCATTTTCTACGGCGTCCTGCGCATTCCCACTGAAACCCGCTCACTTTCTGCGGCGTCCTGCGCACTCCCACTGGGGCTCGCACATTTTCTGCGACGTCCTGCGCACTCCCACTGGGGTCCCGTACATTTTCTACGGCGTCCTGCGCACTATCACTGGGATCCCGTTCATTTTCTACGGCGTCCTGCACATTCCCACTGAAACCCGCTCACTTTCTGCGGCGTCCTGCGCAGTGACACTGGGGTCCCGTACATTTTCTACGGCGTAGTGCGCACTCCCAGGGTACCGCACACTTTCTACGGCGTCCTGCGCAGTGACATTGGGGTCCCGTACACTTTCTACGGCGTAGTGCGCACTCCCAGGGTACCGCACAATTTCTGCGGCGTCCTGCACACTAACTTTGGGATCCCACACATTTTCAACGGCGTCCTGCGCATTCCCATTGAAACCCGCTCACTTTCTTCGGCGTCCTGCGCACTCCCACTGGGGCACCGCACACTTTCTACGGCGTCCAGCGCACTCCCACTGGGGTCCCGTACATGTTCTACGGCGTCCTGCGCACTAACACTGGGGTCCCGTACATTTTCTACGGCGTCCTGCCCACTAACAGTGGGGTACCGTACATTTTCTACGGCGTAGTGCGCACTCCCAGGGTACCGCATAATTTCTGCGGCGTCCTGCACACTAACACTGGGGTCCCACACATTTTCAACGGCGTCCTGCGCATTCCCACTGAAACCCGCTCACTTTCTGCGGCGTCCTGCGCACTCCCACTGGGGTACCGCACACTTTCTACGGCGTCCAGCGCACTCCCACTGGGGTCCCGTACATGTTCTACGGCGTCCTGCGCACTAACACTGGGGTCCCGTACATTTTCTACGGCGTCCTGCCCACTAACAGTGGGGTCCCGTACATTTTCTACGGCGTCCTGCCCACTAACAGTGGGGTCCCGTACATTTTCTACGGTGTCCTGCGCACTCCCACTGGGGTACCGCACACTTTCTACGGCGTCGTGCGCTTTCCCACTGGGGTCCCGTACATTTTCTACGGCGTCCTGCGCACTAACACTGGAGTCCCGTACATTTACTACGGCGTCTTGCGCATTCCCACTGAAACCCTCTCACTTTCTGCGGCGTCCTGCGCACTCCCACTGGGGTACCGCACACTTTCTACGGCGTCCTGCGCACTAACACTGGGGTCCCGTACATTTTCTACGGCGTCCTGCCCACTAGCAGTGGGGTCCCGTACATTTTCTACGGCGTCCTGCCCACTAATAGTGGGGTCCCGTTCATTTTCTACGGCGTCCTGCGCATTCCCACTAAAACCCGCTCACTTTCTGCGGCGTCCTGCGCACTCCCACTGGGGCTCGCACATTTTCTGCGACGTCCTGCGCAGTGACACTGGGGTCTCGTACATTTTCTACGGCGTAGTGCGCACTCCCACTAGGGTACCGCACACTTTCTACGGCGTCCTGCGCACTCCCACTGGGGTCCCGTACATTTTCTACGGCGTCCTGCGCACTATCACTGGGGTACCGCACACTTTCTACGGCGTCGTGCGCTTTCCCACTGGGGTCCCGTACATTTTCTACGGCGTCCTGCACATTCTCACTGAAACCCGCTCACTTTCTACGGCGTCCTGCCCACTAACAGTGGGGCCCCGTACATTTTCTACGGTGTCCTGCGCACTCCCACTGGGGTACCGCACACTTTCTACGGCGTCGTGCGCTTTCCCACTGGGGTCCCGTACATTTTCTACGGCGTCCTGCGCACTCCCACTGGGGTACCGCACACTTTCTGCGCCGTCCTCCCCACTCCCCCTAGGGTCCCGTACATTTTCTACGGCGTCCTGCGCACTAACACTGGGGTTCCGTTCATTTTCTTTGGCGTCCTGCACATTCCCACTGAAACCCGCTCACTTTCTGCGGCGTCCTGCGCACTTCCACTGGGGTACCGCACACTTTCTACGGCGTCCAGCGCACTCCCACTGGGGTCCCGTACATGTTCTACGGCGTCCTGCGCACTAACACTGGGGTCCCGTACATTTTCTACGGCGTCCTGCGCATTCCCACTGAAACCCGCTCACTTTCTGCGGCGTCCTGCGCACTCCCACTGGGGTACCGCACACTTTCTACGGCGTCCTGCGCACTAACACTGGGGTACCGCACACTTTCTACGGAGTCCCGCGCATTCCCACTGAAACCCGCTCACTTTCTGCGACGTCTTGCGCACTCCCACTATGGTCCTGCACACTTTCTGCAGCGCCCTACGCGCTTCCATTAGGGTCCCGTGCATTTTCTACAGCGTCCTGCGCACTCCCACTGGGGTCCCGTACATTTTCTACGGCGTCCTGCGCATTCCCACTGAAACCCGCACACTTTCTGCGGCTTCCTGCGCACTCCCACTGGGGTACCACACATTTTCTGCGGCGTCCTGCGCAGTGACACTGGGGTCCCGTACACTTTCTACGGCGTCCTGCGCACTCCCACTGGGGTCCCGTACATTTTCTATGGCGTCCTGCACATTCCCACTGAAACCCGCTCACTTTCTGCGGCGTCCTGCGCAGTGACACTGGGGTCCCGTACATTTTCTACGGCGTCCTGCCCACTCCCACTGGGGTCCCGTACATTTTCTACGGCGTCCTGCCCACTAACACTGGGGTCCCGTACATTTTCTACGGCGTAGTGCGCACTCCCAGGGTACCGCACAATTTCTGCGGCGTCCTGCACACTAACACTGGGGTCCCACACATTTTCAACGGCGTCCTGCGCATTCCCACTGAAACCCGCTCACTTTCTGCGGCGTCCTGCGCACTCCCACTGGGGTACCGCACACTTTCTACGGCGTCCAGCGCACTCCCACTGGGGTCCCGTACATGTTCTACGGCGTCCTGCGCACTAACACTGGGGTCCCGTACATTTTCTACGGCGTCCTGCCCACTAACAGTGGGGTCCCGTACATTTTCTACGGCGTCCTGCCCACTAACAGTGGGGTCCCGTACATTTTCTACGGTGTCCTGCGCACTCCCACTGGGGTACCGCACACTTTCTACGGCGTCGTGCGCTTTCCCACTGGGGTCCCGTACATTTTCTACGGCGTCCTGCGCACTAACACTGGGGTACCGCACACTTTCTACGGCGTCGTGCGCTTTCCCACTGAAACCCGCTCACTTTCTGCGGCGTCCTGCGCACTCCCACTGGGGTACCGCACACTTTCTACGGCGTCCTGCGCACTAACACTGGGGTCCCGTACATTTTCTACGGCGTCCTGCCCACTAGCAGTGGGGTCCCGTACATTTTCTACGGCGTCCTGCCCACTAATAGTGGGGTCCCGTTCATTTTCTACGGCGTCCTGCGCATTCCCACTAAAACCCGCTCACTTTCTGCGGCGTCCTGCGCACTCCCACTGGGGCTCGCACATTTTCTGCGACGTCCTGCGCAGTGACACTGGGGTCTCGTACATTTTCTACGGCGTAGTGCGCACTCCCACTAGGGTACCGCACACTTTCTACGGCGTCCTGCGCACTCCCACTGGGGTCCCGTACATTTTCTACGGCGTCCTGCGCACTAACACTGGGGTTCCGTTCATTTTCTTTGGCGTCCTGCACATTCCCACTGAAACCCGCTCACTTTCTGCGGCGTCCTGCGCAGTGACACTGGGGTCCCGTACATTTTCTACGGCGTAGTGCGCACTCCCAGGGTACCGCACACTTTCTACGGCGTCCTGCGCAGTGACACTGGGGTCCCGTACATTTTCTACGGCGTCCTGCGCATTCCCACTGGGGTCCCGTTTATATTCTACGGCGTCCTGCGCACTAACACTGGGGTCCCACACATTTTCAACGGCGTCCTGCGCATTCCCACTGAAACCCGCTCACTTTCTGCGGCGTCCTGCGCACTCCCACTGGGGTACCGCACACTTTCTACGGCGTCCAGCGCACTCCCACTGGGGTCCCGTACATGTTCTACGGCGTCCTGCGCACTAACACTGGGGTCCCGTACATTTTCTACGGCGTCCTGCCCACTAACAGTGGGGTCCCGTACATTTTCTACGGTGTCCTGCGCATTCCCACTGAAACCCGCTCACTTTCTGCGGCGTCCTGCGCACTCCCACTGGGGTACCGCACACTTTCTACGGCGCCCTGCCCGCTCCCACTGGGGTCCCGTTCATTTTCTACGGCGTCCTGCGCACTAACACTGGGGTCCCGTTCATTTTCTACGGCGTCCTGCGCATTCCCACTGAAACCCGCTCACTTTCTGCGGCGTCCTGCGCACTCCCACCGGGGTCCCGTCCATTTTCTACGGCGTCCTGCGCACTAACACTGGGGTCCCGTACATTTTCTACGGCGTCCTGCGCACTCCCACTGGGGTACCGCACATTTTCTACGGCGCCCTGAGCACTCCCACTGGGGTCCCGCACATTTTCTACGGCGTCCTACGCATTCCCACTAAAACCCGCACACTTTCTGCGGCGTCCTGCGCACTCCCACCATGGTCCTGCTCACTTTTTACGGCGTCCTGCGCATTCCCACTGAAACCCGCTCACTTTCTGCGACGTCTTGCGCACTCCCACTATGGTCCCGCACACTTTCTGCGGCATCCTGCGCACTAACAGTGGGGTCCCGTACATTTTCTACGGCGTCCTGCCCACTAACAGTGGGGTCCCGTACATTTTCTACGGTGTCCTGCGCACTCCCACTGGGGTACCGCACACTTTCTACGGCGTCCAGCGCACTCCCACTGGGGTCCCGTACATTTTCTACGGCGTCCTGCGCACTAACACTGGGGTACCGTACAGTTACTACGGCGTCCTGCGCGTTCCCACTGAAACCCGCTCACTTTCTGCGGCGTCCTGCGCACTCCCACTGGGGTACCGCACACTTTCTACGGCGTCCAGCGCACTCCCACTGGGGTCCCGTACATGTTCTACGGCGTCCTGCGCACTAACACTGGGGTCCCGTACATTTTTTACGGCGTCCTGCGCACTAACACTGGGGTCCCGTTCATTTTCTACGGCGTCCTGCACATTCCCACTGAAACCCGCTCACTTTCTGCGGCGTCCTGCGCACTCCCACTGGGGTCCCGTACATGTTCTACGGCGTCCTGCGCACTAACACTGGGGTCCCGTACATTTTCTACGGCGTCCTGCCCACTAACAGTGGGGTCCCGTACATTTTCTACGGCGTCCTGCGCACCCCCACTGGGGTACCGCACACTTTCTACGGCGTCCTGCGCCCTCCCACTGGGGTCTCGTACATTTTCTACGGCGTCCTGCGCACTCCCACTGGGGTACCGTTCATTTTCTACGGCGTCCTGCGCATTCCCACTGAAACCCGCTCACTTTCTGCGGCGTCCTGCCCACTAACAGTGGGGTCCCGTACATTTTCTACGGTGTCCTGCGCACTCCCACTGGGGTACCGCACACTTTCTACGGCGTCGTGCGCAGTGACACTGGGGTCCCGTACATTTTCTACGGCGTAGTGCGCACTCCCACTAGGGTACCGCACAATTTCTGCGGCGTCCTGCACACTAACACTGGGGTCCCACACATTTTCAACGGCGTCCTGCGCATTCCCACTGAAACCCGCTCACTTTCTGCGGCGTCCTGCGCACTCCCACTGGGGTACCGCACACTTTCTACGGCGTCCAGCGCACTCCCACTGGGGTCCCGTACATGTTCTACGGCGTCCTGCGCACTAACACTGGGGTCCCGTACATTTTCTGCGGCGTCCTGCCCACTAACAGTGGGGTCCCGTACATTTTCTACGGTGTCCTGCGCACTCCCACTGGGGTCCCGTACATTTTCTACGGTGTCCTGCCCACTAACAGTGGTGTCCCGTACATTTTCTACGGTGTCCTGCGCTTTCCCACTGGGGTCCCGTACATTTACTACGGCGTCTTGCACACTAACACTGGGGTCCCACACATTTTCAACGGCGTCCTGCGCATTCCCACTGAAACCCGCTCACTTTCTGCGGCGTCCTGCGCACTCCCACTGGGGTACCGCACACTTTCTGCGGCGTCCTGCCCACTAACAGTGGGGTCCCGTACATTTTCTACGGTGTCCTGCGCACTTCCACTGGGGTACCGCACACTTTCTACGGCGTCGTGCGCACTAACACTGGAGTCCCGTACATTTACTACGGCGTCTTGCGCATTCCCACTGAAACCCTCTCACTTTTTGCGGCGTCCTGCACACTAACACTGGGGTCCCACACATTTTCAACGGCGTCCTGCGCATTCCCACTGGGGTCCCGCTCACTTTCTGCGGCGTCCTGCGCACTCCCACTGGGGTACTGCACACTTTCTACGGCGTCCTGCCCACTAACAGTGGGGTCGCGTACATTTTCTACGGCGTCCTGCCCACTAACAGTGGGGTCCCGTACATTTTCTACGGTGTCCTGCGCACTCCCACTGGGATACCGCACACTTTCTACGGCGTCGTGCGCACTCCCACTGGGGTCCCGTACATTTTCTACGGCGTCCTGCCCACTAACAGTGGGGTCGCGTACATTTTCTACGGCGTACTGCGCATTCCCACTGAAACCCGCTCACTTTCTGCGGCGTCCTGCGCACTCCCACCGGGGTACCGCACACTTTCTACGGCGTCCAGCGCACTCCCACTGGGGTCCCGTACATGTTCTACGGCGTCCTGCGCACTAACACTGGGGTCCCGTACATTTTCTACGGCGTCCTGCGCATTCCCACTGAAACCCGCTCACTTTCTGCGGCGTCCGGCGCACTCCCACTGGGGTCCCGCACATTTTCTACGGCGTCCTGCGCACTAACACTGGGGTCCCGTACATTTTCTACGGCGTCGTATGCATTCCCACTGAAACCCGCACACTTTCTACAGCGTCCTGCGCACTCCCACTGGAACCCGCACACTTTCTACGGCGTCCTGCGCACTAACACTGGGGTCCCGTACATTTTCTACGGCGTCCTGCGCACTAACACTGGGGTCCCGTTCATTTTCTACGGCGTCCTGCGCACCCTGAAACCCGCTCACATTTCTACGGCGTCCTGCGCACTCCCACTGGTACCGCACACTTTTCTACGGCGTCCTGCGCACTAACACTGGGGTCCCGTACATTTTTTACGGCGTCCTGCGCACTAACACTGGGGTCCCGTTCATTTTCTACGGCGTCCTGCACATTCCCACTGAAACCCGCTCACTTTCTGCGGCGTCCTGCGCAGTGACACTGGGGTCCCGTACATTTTCTACGGCGTAGTGCGCACTCCCAGGGTACCGCACACTTTCTACGGCGTCCTGCGCAGTGACACTGGGGTCCCGTACATTTTCTACGGCGTAGTGCGCACTCCCAGGGTACCGCACAATTTCTGCGGCGTCCTGCACACTAACACTGGGATCCCACACATTTTCAACGGCGTCCTGCGCATTCCCATTGAAACCCGCTCACTTTCTGCGGCGTCCTGCGCACTCCCACTGGGGCACCGCACACTTTCTACGGCGTCCAGCGCACTCCCACTGGGGTCCCGTACATGTTCTACGGCGTCCTGCGCACTAACACTGGGGTCCCGTACATTTTCTACGGCGTCCTGCCCACTAACAGTGGGGTACCGTACATTTTCTACGGCGTAGTGCGCACTCCCAGGGTACCGCACAATTTCTGCGGCGTCCTGCACACTAACACTGGGGTCCCACACATTTTCAACGGCGTCCTGCGCATTCCCACTGAAACCCGCTCACTTTCTGCGGCGTCCTGCGCACTCCCACTGGGGTACCGCACACTTTCTACGGCGTCCAGCGCACTCCCACTGGGGTCCCGTACATTTTCTACGGCGTCCTGCCCACTAACAGTGGGGTCCCGTACATTTTCTACGGCGTCCTGCCCACTAACAGTGGGGTCCCGTACATTTTCTACGGCGTCCTGCCCACTAACAGTGGGGTCCCGTACATTTTCTACGGTGTCCTGCGCACTCCCACTGGGGTACCGCACACTTTCTACGGCGTCGTGCGCTTTCCCACTGGGGTCCCGTACATTTTCTACGGCGTCCTGCGCACTAACACTGGAGTCCCGTACATTTTCTACGGCGTCTTGCGCATTCCCACTGAAACCCTCTCACTTTCTGCGGCGTCCTGCGCACTCCCACTGGGGTACCGCACACTTTCTACGGCGTCCTGCGCACTAACACTGGGGTCCCGTACATTTTCTACGGCGTCCTGCCCACTAGCAGTGGGGTCCCGTACATTTTCTACGGCGTCCTGCCCACTAATAGTGGGGTCCCGTTCATTTTCTACGGCGTCCTGCGCATTCCCACTGAAACCCGCTCACTTTCTGCGGCGTCCTGCGCACTCCCACTGGGGCTCGCATTCTTTCTGCGACGTCCTGCGCAGTGAAACTGGGGTCCCGTACATTTTCTACGGAGTAGTGCGCACTCCCACTAGGGGACCGCACACTTTCTACGGCGTCCTGCGCACTCCCACTGGGGTACCGCATATTTTCTACGGCGTCGTGCGCTTTCCCACTGAAACCCGCTCACTTTCTGCCGCGTCCTGCCCACTAACACTGGGGTCCCGTACATTTTCTACGGCGTCTCGCGCATTCCCACTGAAACCCTCTCACTTTCTGCGGCGTCCTGCGCACTCCCACTGGGTTCCCGTTTATTTTCTACGGCGTCCTGCGCACTAACACTGGGGTCCCGTTCATTTTCTACGGCGTCCTGCGCACTAACACTGGAGTCCCGTACATTTACTACGGCGTCCTGCGCATTCCCACTGGGGTACCGCACACTTTCTACGGCGTCGTGCGCACTCCCACTGGGGTCCCGTACAATTTCTATGGCGTCCTGCGCGCTAACACTGGGGTACCGTACATTTTCTACGGAGTCCCGCGCATTCCCACTGAAACCCTCTCACTTTCTGCGGCGTCCTGCGCACTCCCACTGGGGTACCGCACACTTTCTACGGCGTCCTGCGCACTAACACTGGGGTCCCACACATTTTCTACGGCGTCCTGCGCACTAACACTGGAGTCCCGTACATTAACTACGGCGTCTTGCGCATTCTCACTGAAACCCGCTCACTTTCTGCGGCGTCCTGCGCACTCCCACTGGGGCTCGCACATTTTCTACGGCGTCCTGCGCACTAACACTGGGGTCCCGTACATTTTCTACGGCGTCCTGCCCACTAACAGTGGGGTACCGTACATTTTCTACGACGTAGTGCGCACTCCCAGGGTACCGCGAAATTTCTACGGCGTCCTGCGCACTATCACTGGGATCCCGTTCATTTTCTACGGCGTCCTGCGCACTAACACTGGGGTCCCGTACATTTTCTACGGCGTCCTGCGCATTCCCACTGAAACCCGCACACTTTCTGCGGCGTCCTGCACACTAACACTGGGGTCCCGTACATTTTCTACGGCGTCCTGCCGACTAACAGTGGGGTCCCGTACATTTTCTGCGGCGTCCTGCACACTAACACTGGGGTCCCACACATTTTCAACGGCGTCCTGCGCATTCCCACTGAAACCCGCTCACTTTCTGCGGCGTCCTGCCCACTAACAGTGGGGTCCCGTACATTTTCTACGGCGTCCTGCCCACTAACACTGGGGTCCCGTACATTTTTTACGGCGTCCTGCGCACTAACACTGGGGTCCCGTTCATTTTCTACGGCGTCCTGCGCACTACCACTAGGGTACCGCACAATTTCTGCGGCGTTCTGCACACTAACACTGGGGTCCCACACATTTTCAACGGCGTCCTGCGCATTCCCACTGAAACCCGCTCACTTTCTGCGGCGTCCTGCGCACTCCCACTGGGGTACCGCACACTTTCTACGGCGTCCAGCGCACTCCCACTGGGGTCCCGTAAATGTTCTACGGCGTCCTGCGCACTAACACTGGGGTCCCGTACATTTTCTACGGCGTCCTGCCCACTAACAGTGGGGTTCCGTACATTTTCTACGGCGTCCTGCCACTAACAGTGGGGTCCCGTACATTTTCTACGGTGTCCTGCGCACTCCCACTGGGGTACCGCACACTTTCTACGGCGTCGTGCGCACTCCCACTGGGGTCCCGTTTATTTTCTACGGCGTCCTGCGCACTAACACTGGGGTCCCGTTCATTTTCTACGGCGTCCTGCGCATTCCCACTGAAACCCTCTCACTTTCTGCGGCGTCCTGCGCACTCCCACTGGGGTACCGCACACTTTCTACGGCGTCCTGCGCACTAACACTGGGGTCCCGTACATTTTCTACGGCGTCCTGCCCACTAGCAGTGGGGTCCCGTACATTTTCTACGGCGTCCTGCGCACTAACACTGGGGTCCCGTTCATTTTCTACGGCGTCCTGCGCATTCCCACTGAAACCCGCTCACTTTCTGCGGCGTCCTGCGCACTCCCACTGGGGCTCGCACATTTTCTGCGACGTCCTGCGCAGTGACACTGGGGTCTCGTACATTTTCTACGGCGTAGTGCGCACTCCCACTAGGGTACCGCACACTTTCTACGGCGTCCTGCGCACTCCCACTGGGGTCCCGTACATTTTCTACGGCGTCCTGCGCACTATCACTGGGATCCCGTTCATTTTCTACGGCGTCCTGCACATTCCCACTGAAACCCGCTCACTTTCTGCGGCGTCCTGCGCAGTGACACTGGGGTCCCGTACATTTTCTACGGCGTAGTGCGCACTCCCAGGGTACCGCACACTTTCTACGGCGTCCTGCGCAGTGACACTGGGGTCCCGTACATTTTCTACGGCGTAGTGCGCACTCCCAGGGTACCGCACAATTTCTGCGGCTTCCTGCACACTAACACTGGGGTCCCACACATTTTCAACGGCGTCCTGCGCATTCCCACTGAAACCCGCTCACTTTCTGCGGCGTCCTGCGCACTTCCACTGGGGTACCGCACACTTTCTACGGCGTCCAGCGCACTCCCACTGGGGTCCCGTACATGTTCTACGGCGTCCTGCGCACTAACACTGGGGTCCCGTACATTTTCTACGGCGTCCTGCCCACTAACAGTGGGGTCCCGTACATTTTCTACGGCGTCCTGCCCACTAACAGTGGGGTCCCGTACATTTTCTACGGTGTCCTGCGCACTTCCACTGGGGTACCGCACACTTTCTACGGCGTCCTGCGCACTATCACTGGGATCCCGTTCATTTTCTACGGCGTCCTGCACATTCTCACTGAAACCCGCACACTTTCTACGGCGTCCTGCGCACTATCACTGGGATCCCGTTCATTTTCTACGGCGTCCTGCACATTCTCACTGAAACCCGCTCACTTTCTGCGGCGTCCTGCGCAGTGACACTGGGGTCCCGTACATTTTCTACGGCGTCCTGCGCACTAACACTGGGGTCCCGTACATTTTCTACGGCGTCCCGCCCACTAGCAGTGGGGTCCCGTACATTTTCTGCGGCGTCCTGCGCACTAACACTGGGGTTCCGTTCATTTTCTTTGGCGTCCTGCGCACTAACACTGGGGTCCCACACATTTTCAACAGCGTCCTGCGCATTCCCACTGAAACCCGCTCACTTTCTGCGGCGTCCTGCGCACTTCCACTGGGGTACCGCACACTTTCTACGGCGTCCAGCGCACTCCCACTGGGGTCCCGTACATGTTATACGGCGTCCTGCGCACTAACACTGGGGTCCCGTACATTTTCAATGGCGTCCTGCCCACTAACAGTGGTGTCCCGTACATTTTCTACGGCGTCCTGCGCACTAACACTGGGGTCCCGTACATTTTCTACGGCGTCCTGCGCACTTCCACTGGGGCTCGCACATTTTCTGCGACGTCGTGCGCAGTGACACTGGGGTCCCGTACATTTTCTCCGCCGTCCTGCGCATCCCCACTGAATCGCGCTCACTTTCTGCGGCGTCCTGCGCACTCCCGGTGGGGTCCCGTACATTTTTTACGGCGTCCTGCGCACTCCCAGTGGGGTCCCGTACATTTTCTACGGCGTCCTGCCCACTAACACTGGGGTCCCGTTCATTTTCTACGGCGTCCTGCACATTCCCACTGAAACCCGCTCACTTTCTGCGGCGTCCTGCGCAGTGACACTGGGGTCCCGTACATTTTCTACGGCGTAGTGCGCACTCCCAGGGTACCGCACACTTTCTACGGCGTCCTGCCCACTAACACTGGGGTCCCGTACATTTTCTACGGCGTAGTGCGCACTCCCAGGGTACCGCACACTTTCTACGGCGTCCTGCGCAGTGACACTGGGGTCCCGTACATTTTCTACGGCGTCCTGCGCATTCCCACTGAAACCCGCTCACTTTCTGCGGCGTCCTGCGCACTCCCACTGGGGTACCGCACACTTTCTACGGCGTCCAGCGCACTCGCACTGGGGTCCCTTACATTTTCTACGGCGTCCTGCCCACTAACAGTGGGGTCGCGTACATTTTCTACGTCGTCCTGCCCACTAACAGTGGGGTCCCGTACATTTTCTACGGCGTCCTGCGCACTCCCACTGGGGTCCCGTAAATTTTCTATGGCGTCCTGCGCACTAACACTGGGGTCCCACACATTTTCAACGGCGTCCTGCGCATTCCTGCTGAAACCCGCTCACTTTCTGCGGCGTCCTGCGCACTCCCACCGGGGTACCGCACACTTTCTACGGCGTCCAGCGCACTCCCACTGGGGTCCCGTACATGTTCTACGGCGTCCTGCGCACTAACACTGGGGTCCCGTACATTTTCTACGGCGTCCTGCCCACTAACAGTGGGGTCCCGTACATTTTCTACGGTGTCCTGCGCACTCCCACTGGGGTACCGCACACTTTCTACGGCGTCCTGCGCACTCCCACTGGGGTACCGCACACTTTCTACGGCGTCCTGCCCACTAACACTGGGGTCCCGTACATTTTCTACGGCGTCCTGCGCACTAACACTGAGGTCCCGTACATTTTCTACGGCGTCCAGCGCACTCCCACTGGGGTCCCACACATTTTCAACGGCGTCCTGCGCACTAACACTGGGGTCCCGTACATTTTCTACGGCGTCCTGCGCACTAACACTGAGGTCCCGTACATTTTCTACGGCGTCCAGCGCACTCCCACTGGGGTCCCGTACATTTTCTACGGCGTCCTGAGCACTCCCACTGTGATCCCGTACATTTCCTACGGCGTCCTGCGCACTAACACTGGGGTCCCGAACATTTACTACGGCGTCCTGCGCATTCCCACTGAAACCCGCTCACTTTCTGCGGTGTCCTGCGCACTTCCACTGGGGTACCGCACACTTTCTACGGCGTCCTGCGCACTATCACTGGGATCCCGTTCATTTTCTACGGCGTCCTGCACATTCTCACTGAAACCCGCTCACTTTCTACGGCGTCCTGCCCACTAACAGTGGGGCCCCGTACATTTTCTACGGTGTCCTGCGCACTCCCACTGGGGTCCCGTACATTTTCTACGGTGTCCTGCCCACTAACAGTGGGGTCCCGTACATTTTCTACGGTGTCCTGCGCACTAACACTGGGGTCCTGTTCATTTTCTACGGCGTCCTGCACACTAACACTGGGGTCCCACACATTTTTCAACGGCGTACTGCGCATTCCCACTGAAACCCGCTCACTTTCTGCGGCGTCCTGCGCACTCCCACCGGGGTACCGCACACTTTCTACGGCGTCCTGCGCTTTCCCACTGGGGTCCCGTACATTTTCTACGGCGTCCTGCGCACTAACACTGGGGTCCCGTACATTTTCTACGGCGTCCTGCCCACTAACAGTGGGGTCCCGTACATTTTCTACGGCGTCCTGCCCACTAACAGTGGGGTCCCGTACATTTTCTACGGCGTCCTGCGCACTCCCACTGGGGTCCCGTTCATTTTCTACGGCGTCCTGCGCACTAACACTGGGGTCCCACACATTTTCAACGGCGTCCTGCGCATTCCCACTGAAACCCGCTCACTTTCTGCGGCGTCCTGCGCACTCCCACTGGGGTCCCGTTCATTTTCTACGGCGTCCTGCGCACTAACAGTGGGGTCCCGTACATTTTCTACGGTGTCCTGCGCACTCCCACTGGGGTACCGCACACTTTCTACGGCGTCGTGCGCTTTCCCACTGAAACCCGCTCACTTTCTGCGGCGTCCTGCGCAGTGACACTGGGGTCCCGTACACTTTCTACGGCGTCGTGCGCACTCCCACTTTGGTCCCGTACAATTTCTATGGCGTCCTGCGCACTAACACTGGGGTCCTGTTCATTTTCTACGGCGTCCTGCGCATTTCCACTGAAACCCGCTCACTTTCTGCGGCGTCCTGCGCACTCCCACTGGGGTCCCGTACATTTTCTACGGCGTCCTGCCCACTAACAGTGGGGTCCCGTACATTTTCTACGGCGTCCTGCGCACTAACACTGGTGTCCCGTACATTTTCTACGGCGTCCTGCGCACCCCCACTGGGGTACCGCACACTTTCTACGGCGTCCTGCGCCCTCCCAGTGGGGTCCCGTACCTTTTCTACGGCGTCCTGTGCACTAACACTGGGGTCCCGTACATTTTCTACGGCGTCCCGCCCACTAGCAGTGGGGTCGCGTACATTTTCTGCGGCGTCCTGCCCACTAACAGTGGGGTCCCGTACATTTTCTACGGCGTCCTGCGCACTCCCACTAGAGTACCGCACACTTTCTACGGCGTCCTGCGCTTTCCCACTGGGGTCCCGTACATTTTCTACGGCGTCCTGCGCACTAACACTGGGGTCCCGTACATTTTCTACGGCGTCCTGCCCACTAACAGTGGGATACCGTACATTTCCTACGGCGTCCTGCGCACTCCCACTGGGGTCCCGCACATTTTCTACGGCGTCCTGCGCACTAACACTGGGGTCCCACACATTTTCTACGGCGTCCTGCGCATTCTCACTGAAACCCGCTTACTTTCTGCGGCGTCCTGCGCACTCCCACTGGGGTACCGCACACTTTCTACGGCGTCCTGCGCACTCCCACTGGGGTCCCGTACATTTTCTACGGCGTCCTGCGCACTAACACTGGGGTCCCGTACATTTTCTACGGCGTCCCGCCCACTAGCAGTGGGGTCCCGTACATTTTCTGCGGCGTCCTGCCCACTAACAGTGGGGTCCCACACATTTTCAACGGCGTCCTGCGCATTCCCACTGAAACCCGCTCACTTTCTGCGGCGTCCTGCGCACTCCCACTGGGGTCCCGTTCATTTTCTACGGCGTCCTGCGCACTAACACTGGGGTCCCGTTCATTTTCTACGGCGTCCTGCGCATTCCCACTGAAACCCGCTCACTTTCTGCGGCGTCCTGCGCACTCCCACTGGAGTCCCGTAAATGTTCTACGGCGTCCTGCGCACTATCACTGGGGTCCCGTACATTTTCTACGGCGTCCTGCCCACTAACAGTGGGGTTCCGTACATTTTCTACGGCGTCCTGCCCACTAACAGTGGGGTCCCGTACATTTTCTACGGTGTCCTGCGCATTTCCACTGAAACCCGCACACTTTCTGCGGCGCCCTGCGCACTTATGGTCCTGCTGATTTTCTACGGCGTTCTGCGCACTCCCACTGGGGTCCCGCACATTTTCTACGGCGTCCTGCGCACTCCCACTGGGGTCCCGTACATTTTCTACGGCGTCCTGTGCATTCCCACTGAAACCCGCACACTTTCTGCGGAGCCCTGCGCACTAACACTGGGGTCCCGTACATTTTCTACGGCGTCCTGCGCACTCCCACTGGGGTCCCGTACATTTTCTACGGCGTCCTGCGCACTAACACTGGGGTCCCGTACATTTTCTACGGCGTGCTGCGCATTCCCACTGGAACCCGCATTTTTTCTGCGCCGTCCTGCGCAGTGACACTGGGGTCCCGTACAATTTCTACGGCGTCCTGCGCATTCCCACTGAAACCCGCTCACTTTCTGCGGCGTCCTGCGCAGTGACACTGGGGTCCCGTACACTTTCTACGGCGTCCTGCGCACTAACACTGGGGTCCCACACATTTTCAACGGCGTCCTGCGCATTCCCGCTGAAACCCGCTCACTTTCTGCGGCGTCCTGCGCACTCCCACCGGGGTACCGCACACTTTCTACGGCGTCTTGCGCACTCCCACTGGGGTCCCGTACCTTTTCTACGGCGTCCTGTGCACTAACACTGGGGTCCCGTACATTTTCTACGGCGTCCTGCCCACTAACAGTGGGGTCCCGTACATTTTCTACGGCGTCCTGCGCACTCCCACTGGGTTACTGCACACTTTCTAAGGCGTCCTGCCCACTCCCACTGGGGTCCCGTACATTTTCTACGGCGTCCTGCCCACTAACAGTGGGGTCCCGTACATTTTCTGCGGCGTCCTGCCCACTAACAGTGGGGTCCCGTACATTTTCTACGGTGTCCTGCGCACTTCCACTGGGGTACCGCACACTTTCTACGGCGTCCTGCGCACTATCACTGGGATCCCGTTCATTTTCTACGGCGTCCTGCACATTCTCACTGAAACCCGCTCACTTTCTGCGGCGTCCTGCGCACTCCCACTGGGGCTCGCACATTTTCTGCAACGTCCTGCGCAGTGACACTGGGGTCCCGTACATTTTCTACGGCGTCCTGCGCACTAACACTGGGGTCCCGTACATTTTCTACGGCGTCCCGCCCACTAGCAGTGGGGTCCCGTACATTTTCTGCGGCGTCCTGCGCACTAACACTGGGGTTCCGTTCATTTTCTTTGGCGTCCTGCACATTCCCACTGAAACCCGCTCACTTTCTGCGGCGTCCTGCGCACTTCCACTGGGGTACCGCACACTTTCTACGGCGTCCAGCGCACTCCCACTGGGGTACCGCACACTTTCTGCGGCGTCCTGCGCACTCCCACTGGGGTACCGCACACTTTCTACGGCGTCCAGCGCACTCGCACTGGGGTCCCGTACATGTTCTACGGCGTCTTGCGCACTCCCACTGGGGTCCCGTACAACTTCTACGGCGTCCTGCCCACTAACAGTGGGGTCCCGTACATTTTCTACGGCGTCCTGCCCACTAACAGTGGGGTCCCGTACATTTTCTACGGTGTCCTGCGCACTCCCACTGGGGTACCGCACACTTTCTACGGCGTCGTGCGCACTCCCACTGGGGTCCCGTACAATTTTTACGGCGTCCTGCGCACTAACACTGGGGTCCCGTTCATTTTCTACGGCGTCCTGCACATTCTCACTGAAACCCGCTCACTTTCTACGGCGTCCTGCCCACTAACAGTGGGGCCCCGTACATGTTCTACGGCGTCCTGCGCACTAACACTAGGGTCCCGTACATTTTCTACGGCGTCCTGCGCACTCCCACTGAGTTACTGCACACTTTCTAAGGCGTCCTGCGCACTCCCACTGGGGTCCCGCACATTTTCTACGGCGTCCTGCGCACTAACACTGGGGTCCCGTACATTTTCTACGGCGTCCTGCGCACTAACACTGGGGTCCCGCACATTTTCTACGGCGTCCTGCGCATTCCCACTGAAACCCGCACACTTTCTGCGGCGTCCTGCGCACTGACACTGGGGTCCCGTACACTTTCTACGGCGTCCTGCCCACTCCCACTGGGTTACTGCACACTTTCTACGGCGTCCTGCCCACTAACACTGGGGTCCCGAACATTTACAACGGCGTCCTGCGCACTAACACCGGGGTCCCGTACATTTTCTACGGCGTCCTGCGCACTAACACTGGGGTCCCGTACATTTTCTACGGCGTCCTGCGCACTCCCACTGGGGTACCGCACACTTTCTACGGCGGCGTGCGCACTCCCACTGGGGTACCGCACACTTTCTACGGCGTCCTGCGCACTAACACTGGGGTACCGCACACTTTCTACGGAGTCCCGCGCATTCCCACTGAAACCCGCTCACTTTCTGCGGCGTCCTGCGCACTCCCACTGGGGTACCGCACACTTTCTACGGCGTCCAGCGCACTCCCACTGGGGTCCCGTACATTTTTTATGGCGTCCTGCGCACTAACACTGGGGTCCCGTTCATTTTCTACGGCGTCCTGCCCACTAACAGTGGGGTCCCGTACATTTTCTATGGTGTCCTGCGCACTCCCACTGGGATACCGCACACTTTCTACGGCGTCCAGCGCACTCCCCCTGGGGTCCTGTACATTTTCTACGGCGTCCTGCGCACTAACACTGGGGTCCCGTACATTTTCTACGGCGTCCCGCCCACTAGCAGTGGGGTCCCGTACATTTTCTACGGTGTCCTGCGCACTTCCACTGGGGTACCGCACACTTTCTACGGCGTCCTGCGCACTATCACTGGGATCCCGTTCATTTTCTACGGCGTCCTGCACATTCTCACTGAAACCCGCTCACTTTCTACGGCGTCCTGCGCACTCCCACTGGGGTACCGCACACTTTCTACGGCGTCGTGCGCTTTCCCACTGGGGTCCCGTACATTTTCTACGGCGTCCTGCGCACTAACACTGGAGTCCCGTACATTTTCTACGGCGTCCTGCGCACTCCCACTGGGGTCCCGTACATGTTCTAAGGCGTTCTGCCCACTCCCACTGGGGTCCCGTACATTTTCTACGGCGTCCTGCGCATTCCCACTGAAACCCGCTCACTTTCTGCGGCGTCCTGCGCACTTCCACTGGGGTCCCGCACATTTTCTGCGGCGTCCTGCGCAGTGACACTGGGGTCCCGTACATGTTCTACGGCGTCCTGCGCACTAACACTGGGGTACCGCACACTTTCTACGGCGTCCAGCGCACTCCCACTGGGGTCCCGTACATGTTCTACGGCGTCCTGCGCACTAACACTGGGGTCCCGTACATTTTCTACGGCGTCCTGCCGACTAACAGTGGGGTCCCGTACATTTTCTACGGCGTCCTGCCCACTAACAGTGGGGTCCCGTACATTTTCTACGGTGTCCTGCGCACTCCCACTATGGTCCTGCTCACTTTTTACGGCGTCCTGCGTACTCCCACTGGGGTCCCGCACACTTTCTGCGGCTTCCTGCGCACTCCCACTGGGGTACCGCACATTTTCTACGGCGTCCTGCGCATTCTCACTGAAACCCGCACACTTTCTGCGGCGCCCTGCCCACTAACACTGGGGTCCCGTACATTTTCTACGGCGTCCTGCACACTAACACTGGGGTCCCACACATTTTCCACGGCGTCCTGCGCATTCCCACTGAAACCCGCTCACTTTCTGCGGCGTCCTGCCCACTCCCACTGGGGTCCCGTACAATTTCTATGGCGTCCTGCCCACTAAAAGTGGGGTCCCGTACATTTTCTACGGTGTCCTGCGCACTAACACTGGGGTCCCGCACATTTTCTACGGCGTCCTGCGCACTCCCACTGAAACCCGCACACTTTCTACGGCGTCCTGCGCACTAACACTGGGGTCCCGTACATTTTCTACGGCGTCCTGCGCACTCCCACTGGGGTCCCGCACATTTTCTACGGCGTCCTGCGCACTAACACTGGGGTCCCGTACATTTTCTACGGCGTCCTGCGCATTCCCACTGAAACCCGCTCACTTTCTGCGGCGTCCTGCGCACTCCCACTGGGGTCCCGTACATTTTTTACGGCGTCCTGCGCACTCCCACTGGGGTACTGCACACTTTCTACGGCCTCCTGCCCACTCCCACTGGGGGCCCGCACATTTTCTACAGCGTCCCGCCCACTAACACTGGGGTCCCGTACATTTTCCACGGCGTCCTGCGCATTCCCACTGAAACCCGCTCACTTTCTGCGGCGTCCTGCGCACTCCCACTGGGGTACCGCTCACTTTCTACGGCGTCCAGCGCACTCCCACTGGGGTCCCGTACATGTTCTATGGCGTCCTGCGCACTAACACTGGGGTCCCGTACATTTTCTACGGTGTCCTGCGCACTCCCACTGGGGTACCGCACACTTCCTTCGGCGTCATGCGCACTCCCACTGGGGTCCCGTACGTTTTTTGCGGCGTCCTGCGCCCCCCCACTGGGGTCCCGTACATTTTCTACGGCGTCCTGCCCACTAACAGTGTGGTCGCGTACAGTTTCTACGGCGTCCTGCCCACTAACAGTGGGGTCCCGTACATTTTCTACGGCGTCCTGCCCACTAACAGTGGGGTCCCGTACATTTTCTACGGCGTCCTGCGCACTCCCACTGGGGCTCGCACATTTTCTGCGACGTCGTGCGCAGTGACACTGGGGTCCCGTACATTTTCTACGGCGTAGTGCGCACTCCCACTAGGGTACCGCACACTTTCTACGGCGTCCTGCGCACTCCCACTGGGGTCCCGTACATTTTCTACGGCGTCCTGCGCACTAACACTGGGGTTCCGTTCATTTTCTTTGGCGTCCTGCACATTCCCACTGAAACCCGCTCACTTTCTGCGGCGTCCTGCGCACTTCCACTGGGGTACCGCACACTTTCTACGGCGTCCTGCGCACTGACACTGGGGTCCCGTACATTTTCTACGGCGTCCTGCGCACTCCCACTAGGGTACCGCACACTTTCTACGGCGTCCTGCGCACCCCCACTGGGGTCCCGTACATTTTCTACGGCGTCCTGCGCACTAACACTGTGATCCCGTACATTTTCTACGGCGTCCTGCTCACTAACAGTGGGGTCCCGTACATTTTATACGGCGTCCTGCGCACTCCCACTAGGGTACCGCACACTTTCTACGGCGTCCTGCGCACTCCCACTGGGGTGCCGCACACTTCCTTCGGCGTCCTGCGCACTCCCACTGGTGTCCCGTACATTTTCTACGGCGTCCTGCGCATTCCCACTGAAACCCGCTCACTTCCTTCGGCGTCCTGCGCCCTCGCACTGGTGTCCCGTACACTTTCTACGGCGTCCTGTGCACTAACACTGGGGTCCCGTACAGTTACTACGGCGTCCTGCGCATTCCTACTGAAACCCGCTCACTTTCTGAGGCGTCCTGCCCACTCCCACTGGGGTCCCGTACATTTTTTACGGCGTCCTGCGCACTAACACTGGGGCTCGCACATTTTCTGCGACGTCGTGCGCAGTGACACTGGGGTCCCGTACATTTTCTACGGTGTCCTGCGCACTCCCACTGGGGTACCGCACACTTTCTACGGCGTCCAGCGCACTCCCACTGGGGTCCCGTACATTTTTTACGGCGTCCTGCGCACTAACACTGGGGTCCCGTACATTTTCTCGGGTCGCCTCCGCAGTCCCACTGGGGTACCGCACACTTTCTACGGCGTCGTGCGCTTTTCCACTGAAACCCGCTCACTTTCTGCGGCGTCCTGAGCAGTGACACTGGGGTCCCGTACATTTTCTGCGGCGTCCTGCGCACTCCCACTGGGATACCGCACACTTTCTACGGCGTCCAGCGCACTCCCACTGGGGTCCCGTACATTTTTTACGGCGTCCTGCGCACTAACACTGGGGTCCCGTTCATTTTCTACGGCGTCCTGCACATTCCCACTGAAACCCGCTCACTTTCTGCGGCGTCCTGCGCACTCCCACTGGGGTACCGCACACTTTCTACGGCGTCCAGCGCACTCCCACTGGGGTCCCGTACATGTTCTACGGCGTCCTGCGCACTAACACTGGGGTCCCGTACATTTTCTACGGTGTCCTGCGCACTCCCAGGGTACCGCACACTTTCTACGGCGTCCTGCGCACTCCCACTGGGGTCCCGTACATTTTTTACGGCGTCCTGCGCACTCCCACTGGGGTCCCGTACATTTTCTACGGCGTCCTGCCCACTAACAGTGGGGTCGCGTACAGTTTCTACGGCGTCCTGCCCACTAACAGTGGGGTCCCGTACATTTTCTACGGTGTCCTGCGCACTCCCACTGGGATACCGCACACTTTCTACGGCGTCGTGCGCACTCCCACTGGGGTCCCGTACATTTTCTACGGCGTCCTGCGCATTCCCACTGAAACCCGCTCACTTTCTGCGGCGTCCTGCGCACTTCCACTGGGGCTCGCACATTTTCTGCGACGTCGTGCGCAGTGACACTGGGGTCCCGTACATTTTCTACGGCGTAGTGCGCACTCCCACTGGGGCACCGCACACTTTCTACGGCGTCCAGCGCACTCCCACTGGGGTCCCGTACATGTTCTACGGCGTCCTGCGCACTAACACTGGGGTCCCGTACATTTTCTACGGCGTCCTGCGCACTCCCACTGGGGTACCGTACATTTTCTACGGCGTCGTGCGCTTTCCCACTGAAACCCGCTCACTTTCTGCGGCGTCCTGCGCAGTGACACTGGGGTCCCGTACATTTTCTACGGCGTAGTGCGCACTCCCACTAGGGTACCGCACACTTTCTGCGGCGTCCTGCGCACTCCCACTGGGGTCCCGTACATTTTTTACGGCGTCCTGCGCACTCCCACTGGGGTCCCGTACATTTTCTACGGCGTCCTGCCCACTAACAGTGGGGTCCCGTACATTTTTTACGGCGTCCTGCGCACTAACACTGGGTCCCGTTCATTTTCTACGGCGTCCTGCGCACTCCCACTGGGATACCGCACACTTTCTACGGCGTCCAGCGCACTCCCACTGGGGTCCCGTACATTTTCTACGGCGTCCTGCCCACTAACAGTGGGGTCCCGTACATTTTCTACGGCGTCCTGCCCACTAACAGTGGGGTCCCGTACATTTTCTACGGTGTCCTGCGCACTCCCACTGGGGTACCGCACACTTTCTACGGCGTCGTGCGCACTCCCACTGGGGTCCCGTACATTTTCTACGGCGTCCTGCGCATTCCCACTGAAACCTGCTCACTTTCTACGGCGTCGTGCGCTTTCCCACTGAAACCCGCTCACTTTCTGCGGCGTCCTGAGCAGTGACACTGGGGTCCCGTACATTTTCTACGGCGTAGTGCGCACTCCCACTAGGGTACCGCACACTTTCTGCGGCGTCCTGCGCACTCCCACTGGGGTCCCGTACATTTTTTACGGCGTCCTGCGCACTAACACTGGGGTCCCGTTCATTTTCTACGGCGTCCTGCACATTCCCACTGAAACCCGCTCACTTTCTGCGGCGTCCTGCGCACTTCCACTGGGGCTCGCACATTTTCTGCGACGTCGTGCGCAGTGACACTGGGGTCCCGTACATTTTCTACGGCGTAGTGCGCACTCCCACTAGGGTACCGCACACTTTCTGCGGCGTCCTGCGCACTCCCACTGGGGTCCCGTACATTTTTTACGGCGTCCTGCGCACTCCCACTGGGGTCCCGTACATTTTCTACGGCGTCCTGCCCACTAACAGTGGGGTCGCGTACAGTTTCTACGGCGTCCTGCCCACTAACAGTGGGGTCCCGTACATTTTCTACGGTGTCCTGCGCACTCCCACTGGGATACCGCACACTTTCTACGGCGTCGTGCGCACTCCCACTGGGGTCCCGTACATTTTCTACGGCGTCCTGCGCATTCCCACTGAAACCCGCTCACTTTCTGCGGCGTCCTGCGCACTTCCACTGGGGCTCGCACTATTTCTACGGCGTCCAGCGCACTCCCACTGGGGTCCCGTACATTTTCTACGGTGTCCTGCGCACTCCCACTGGGGTACCGCACACTTTCTACGGCGTCCAGCGCACTCCCACTGGGGTCCCGTACATGTTCTACGGCGTCCTGCGCACTAACACTGGGGTCCCGTACATTTTTTACGGCGTCCTGCGCACTAACACTGGGGTCCCGTTCATTTTCTACGGCGTCCTGCACATTCCCACTGAAACCCGCTCACTTTCTGCGGCGTCCTGCGCAGTGACACTGGGGTCCCGTACATTTTCTACGGCGTCCTGCGCATTCCCACTGAAACCCGCTCACTTTCTGCGGCGTCCTGCGCACTCCCACTGGGGTACCGCACACTTTCTACGGCGTCCTGCGCCCTCCCAGTGGGGTCCCGTACCTTTTCTACGGCGTCCTGTGCACTAACACTGGGGTCCCGTACATTTTCTACGGCGTCCTGCCCACTAACAGTGGGGTCCCGTACATTTTCTACGGTGTCCTGCGCACTCCCACTGGGGTACCGCACACTTTCTACGGCGTCCAGCGCACTCCCACTGGGGTCCCGTACATGTTCTACGGCGTCCTGCGCACTAACACTGGGGTCCCGTACATTTTCTACGGCGTCCTGCCCACTAACAGTGGGGTCCCGTACATTTTCTACGGCGTCCTGCGCACTCCCACTGGGGTACCGCACACTTTCTACGGCGTCCTGCGCACTCCCACTGGGGTCCCGTACATTTTCTACGGCGTCCTGCGCATTCCCACTGAAACCCGCTCACTTTCTGCGGCGTCCTGCGCACTCCCACTGGGGTCCCGTACATTTTCTACGACGTCCTGCGCACTAACACTGGGGTCCCGTACATTTTCTACGGCGTAGTGCGCACTCCCAGGGTACCGCACACTTTCTACGGCGTCCAGCGCACTCCCACTGGGGTCCCGTACATGTTCTACGGCGTCCTGCACACTAACACTGGGGTCCCACACATTTTCAACGGCGTCCTGCGCATTCCCACTGAAACCCGCTCACTTTCTGCGGCGTCCTGCGCACTCCCACTGTGGCCCCGCACACTTTCTACGGCGTCATGCGCACTCCCACGGGGATTCCGTACATTTTCTACGGCGTTCTGCGCACTCCCACTGGGGTAACACACACTTTCCACGGCGTCCTGCGCACTCCCATTGGGGTTCCGTACATTTTATACGGCGTCCTGCGCACTAACACTGGAGTCCCGTACATTTACTACGGCTTCCTGTGCACTCCCACTGGGGTCCCGCACATTTTCTACGGCGTCCTGCGCACTCCCACTGGGGTCCCGTACATTTTCTACGGCGTCCTGTGCATTCCCACTGAAACCCGCACACTTTCTGCGGAGCCCTGCGCACTCCCACTATGGTCCTGCTCACTTTCTGCGGCGCCCTGCGCGCTTCCATTAGGGTCCCGTGCATTTTCTACAGCGTCATGTGCACTCCCACTGGGGTACCGCACACTTTCTACGGCGTCCAGCGCACTCCCACTGGGGTCCCGTACATGTTCTACGGCGTCCTGCGCACTAACACTGGGGTCCCGTACATTTTCTACGGCGTCCTGCGCATTCCCACTGAAACCCGCTCACTTTCTGCGGCGTCCTGCGCACTCCCACTGGGGTCCCGTACATTTTCTACGGCTTCCTGCGCACTAACACTGGGGTCCCGTACATTTTCTACGGCGTCCTGCCCACTAACACTGGTGTCCCGTACATTTTCTACGGCGTAGTGCGCACTCCCAGGGTACCGCACAATTTCTGCGGCGTCCTGCACACTAACACTGGGGTCCCACACATTTTCAACGGCGTCCTGCGCATTAACACTTAAACCCGCTCACTTTCTGCGGCGTCCTGCGCACTCCCACTGGGGTACCGCACACTTTCTACGGCGTCCAGCGCACTCCCACTGGGGTCCCGTACATGTTCTACGGCGTCCTGCGCACTAACACTGGGGTCCCGTACATTTTCTGCGGCGTCCTGCCCACTAACAGTGGGGTCCCGTACATTTTCTACGGCGTCCTGCCCACTAACAGTGGGGTCCCGTACATTTTCTACGGTGTCCTGCGCACTCCCACTGGGGTACCGCACACTTTCTACGGCGTCCAGCGCACTCCCACTGGGGTCCCGTACATGTTCTACGGCGTCCTGCGCACTAACACTGGGGTCCCGTACATTTTCTACGGCGTCCTGCCCACTAACAGTGGTGTCCCGTACATTTTCTACGGCGTCCTGCCCACTAACACTGGGGTCCCGTACATTTTCTACGACGTCCTGCGCACTCCCACTGGGTTACTGCACACTTTCTGAGGCGTCCTGCCCACTCCCACTGGGGTCCCGTACATTTTCTACGGCGTCCTGCCCACTAACAGTGGGGTCCCGTACATTTTCTACGGTGTCCTGCACATTCCCACTGAAACCCGCTCACTTTCTGCGGCGTCCTGCGCAGTGACACTGGGGTCCCGTACATTTTCTACGGCGTAGTGCGCACTCCCAGGGTACCGCACAATTTCTGCGGCGTCCTGCACACTAACACTGGGGTCCCACACATTTTCAACGGCGTCCTGCGCATTCCCACTGAAACCCGCTCACTTTCTGCGGCGTCCTGCGCACTCCCACTGGGGTACCGCACACTTTCTACGGCGTCCAGCGCACTCCCACTGGGGTCCCGTACATGTTCTACGGCGTCCTGCGCACTAACACTGGGGTCCCGTACATTTTCTACGGCGTCCTGCCCACTAACAGTGGGGTCCCGTACATTTTCTACGGCGTCCTGCCCACTAACAGTGGGGTCCCGTACATTTTCTACGGTGTCCTGCGCACTCCCACTGGGGTACCGCACACTTTCTACGGCGTCCAGCGCACTCCCACTGGGGTCCCGTACATTTTCTACGGCGTCCTGCGCACTAACACTGGGGTCCCGTACATTTTCTACGGCGTCCTGCCCACTAACAGTGGTGTCCCGTACATTTTCTACGGCGTCCTGCCCACTAACACTGGGGTCCCGTACATTTTCTACGGCGTCCTGCGCACTCCCACTGGGTTACTGCACACTTTCTAAGGCGTCCTGCCCACTCCCACTGGGGTCCCGTACATTTTCTACGGCGTCCTGCGCACTAACACTGGGGTCCCGTACATTTTCTACGGTGTCCTGCCCACTAACAGTGGGGTCCCGTACATTTTCTACGGTGTCCTGCCCACTAACAGTGGTGTCCCGTACATTTTCTACGGCGTCCTGCCCACTAACACTGGGGTCCCGTACATTTTCTACGACGTCCTGCGCACTCCCACTGGGTTACTGCACACTTTCTGAGGCGTCCTGCCCACTCCCACTGGGGTCCCGTACATTTTCTACGGTGTCCTGCGCACTAACACATGGGGTACCGCACACTTTCTACGGCGTCCAGCGCACTCCCACTGGGGTCCCGTACATGTTCTACGGCGTCCTGCGCACTAACACTGGGGTCCCGTACATTTTCTACGGCGTCCTGCGCAGTGACACTGGGGTCCCGTACATTTTCTACGGCGTAGTGCGCACTCCCACTGGGGTCCCGTACATTTTCTACGGCGTCCTGCGCACTCCCACTGGGGTACCGCACACTTTCTACGGCGTCCTGCCCACTCCCACTGGGGTCCCGTACATTTTCCACGGCGTCCTGCGCATTCCCACTGAAACCCGCTCACTTTCTGCGGCGTCCTGCGCACTCCCACTGGGGTACCGCTCACTTTCTACGGCGTCCAGCGCACTCCCACTGGGGTCCCGTACATGTTCTATGGCGTCCTGCGCACTAACACTGGGGTCCCGTACATTTTCTACGGCGTCCTGCCCACTAACAGTGGGGTCCCGTACATTTTCTACGGCGTCCTGCCCACTAACAGTGGGGTCCCGTACATTTTCTACGGTGTCCTGCGCACTCCCACTGGGGTACCGCACACTTTCTACGGCGTCCTGCCCACTCCCACTGGGGTCCCGTACATTTTCTACGGCGTCCTGCGCACTAACACTGGGGTACCGCACACTTTCTACGGCGTCCTGCCCACTCCCACTGGGGTCCCGTACATTTTCTACGGCGTCCTGCGCACTAACACTGGGGTCCCGTTCATTTTCTACGGCGTCCTGCGCATTCCCACTGAAACCCGCTCACTTTCTGCGGCGTCCTGCGCACTCCCACTGGGGCTCGCACATTTTCTGCGACGTCCTGCGCAGTGACACTGGGGTCTCGTACATTTTCTACGGCGTCCTGCCCACTCCCACTGGGGTCCCGTACATTTTCTACGGCGTCCTGCCCACTCCCACTGGGGTCCCGTACATTTTTTACGGCGTCCTGCGCACTAACACTGGGGTCCCGTTCATTTTCTACGGCGTCCTGCACATTCCCACTGAAACCCGCTCACTTTCTGCGGCGTCCTGCGGACTTCCACTGGGGCTCGCACATTTTCTGCGGCGTCCTGCCGACTAACAGTGGGGTCCCGTACATTTTCTACGGCGTCCTGCCCACTAACAGTGGGGTCCCGTACATTTTCTACGGTGTCCTGCGCACTCCCACTGGGGTACCGCACACTTTCTACGGCGTCCAGCGCACTCCCACTGGGGTCCCGTACATGTTCTACGGCGTCTTGCGCACTAACACTGGGGTCCCGTACATTTTCTACGGCGTCCTGCCCACTAACAGTGGTGTCCCGTACATTTTCTACGGCGTCCTACCCACTAACACTGGGGTCCCGTACATTTTCTACGACGTCCTGCGCACTCCCACTGGGTTACTGCACACTTTCTAAGGCGTCCTGCCCACTCCCACTGGGGTCCCGTACATTTTCTACGGCGTCCTGCCCACTAACAGTGGGGTCCCGTACATTTTCTGCGGCGTCCTGCCCACTAACAGTGGGGTCCCGTACATTTTCTACGGTGTCCTGCGCACCAACACTGGGGTCCCGTACATTTTCTACGGCGTCCTGCGCACTAACACTGGGGTCCCGTACATGTTCTACGGCGTCCTGCGCACTAACACTGGGGTCCCGTACATTTTCTACGGCGTCCTGCCCACTAACAGTGGTGTCCCGTACATTTTCTACGGCGTCCTGCCCACTAACACTGGGGTCCCGTACATTTTCTACGGCGTCCTGCGCACTCCCACTGGGGTCCCGTTTATATTCTACGGCGTCCTGCGCACTAACACTGGGGTCCCGTTCATTTTCTACGGCGTCCTGCGCATTCCCACTAAAACCCGCTCACTTTCTGCGGCGTCCTGCGCACTCCCACTAGGGTCCCGTACATTTTCTACGGCGTCCTGCGCACTAACACTGGGGTCCCGTACATTTTCTACGGCGTCCTGCGCACTCCCACTGGGGTACCGCACACTTTCTACGGCGTCCTGCGGACTAACACTGGGGTCCCGTACATTTTCTACGGCGTCCTGCCCACTAACAGTGGGGTCCCGTACATTTTCTACGGCGTCCTGCCCACTAACAGTGGGGTCCCGTACATTTTCTACGGTGTCCTGCGCACTCCCACTGGGGTACCGTACATGTTCTACGGCGTCCTGCGCACTAACACTGGGGTCCCGTACATTTTTTACGGCGTCCTGCGCACTAACACTGGGGTCCCGTACATTTTCTACGGTGTCCTGCCCACTAACAGTGGGGTCCCGTACATTTTCTACGGCGTCCTGCCCACTAACACTGGGGTCCCGTACATTTTCTACGACATCCTGCGCACTCCCACTGGGTTACTGCACACTTTCTGAGGCGTCCTGCCCACTCCCACTGGGGTCCCGTACATTTTTTACGGCGTCCTGCGCACTAACACTGGGGTCCCGTACATTTTCTACGGTGTCCTGCCCACTAACAGTGGGGTCCCGTACATTTTCTACGGTGTCCTGCCCACTAACAGTGGTGTCCCGTACATTTTCTACGGCGTCCTGCCCACTCCCACTGGGGTCCCGTACATTTTTTACGGCGTCCTGCGCACTAACACTGGGGTCCCGTTCATTTTCTACGGCGTCCTGCACATTCCCACTGAAACCCGCTCACTTTCTGCGGCGTCCTGCGCACTTCCACTGGGGCTCGCACATTTTCTGCGACGTCGTGCGCAGTGACACTGGGGTCCCGTACATTTTCTACGGTGTCCTGCGCACTCCCACTGGGGTACCGCACACTTTCTACGGCGTCCAGCGCACTCCCACTGGGGTCCCGTACATGTTCTACGGCGTCCTGCGCACTAACACTGGGGTCCCGTACATTTTCTACGGCGTCCTGCCCACTAACAGTGGTGTCCCGTACATTTTCTACGGCGTCCTGCCCACTAACACTGGGGTCCCGTACATTTTCTACGACGTCCTGCGCACTCCCACTGGGTTACTGCACACTTTCTGAGGCGTCCTGCCCACTCCCACTGGGGTCCCGTACATTTTTTACGGCGTCCTGCGCACTAACACTGGGGTCCCGTACATTTTCTACGGTGTCCTGCCCACTAACAGTGGGGTCCCGTACATTTTCTACGGTGTCCTGCCCACTAACAGTGGTGTCCCGTACATTTTCTACGGCGTCCTGCCTACTAACACTGGGGTCCCGTACATTTTCTACGACGTCCTGCGCACTCCCACTGGGTTACTGCACACTTTCTGAGGCGTCCTGCCCACTCCCACTGGGGTCCCGTACATTTTCTACGGCGTCCTGCCCACTCCCACTGGGGTCCCGTACATTTTTTACGGCGTCCTGCGCACTAACACTGGGGTCCCGTTCATTTTCTACGGCGTCCTGCCCACTAACAGTGGTGTCCCGTACATTTTCTACGGCGTCCTGCCCACTCCCACTGGGGTCCCGTACATTTTTTACGGCGTCCTGCGCACTAACACTGGGGTCCCGTTCATTTTCTACGGCGTCCTGCACATTCCCACTGAAACCCGCTCACTTTCTGCGGCGTCCTGCGGACTTCCACTGGGGCTCGCACATTTTCTGCGGCGTCCTGCGCACTCCCACTGGGGTCCCGTACATTTTCTACGGTGTCCTGCGCACTCCCACTGGGGTACCGCACACTTTCTACGGCGTCCAGCGCACTCCCACTGGGGTCCCGTACATGTTCTACGGCGTCCTGCGCACTAACACTGGGGTCCCGTACATTTTCTACGGCGTCCTGCCCACTAACAGTGGGGTCCCGTAGATTTTCTACGGTGTCCTGCCCACTAACAGTGGGGTCCCGTACATTTTCTACGGCGTCCTGCGCACTCCCACTGGGGTACCGCACACTTTCTACGGCGTCCAGCGCACTCCCACTGGGGTCCCGTACATGTTCTACGGCGTCCTGCGCACTAACACTGGGGTCCCGTACATTTTCTACGGCGTCCTGCCCACTAACAGTGGTGTCCCGTACATTTTCTACGGCGTCCTGCCCACTAACACTGGGGTCCCGTACATTTTCTACGACGTCCTGCGCACTCCCACTGGGTTACTGCACACTTTCTGAGGCGTCCTGCCCACTCCCACTGGGGTCCCGTACATGTTCTACGGCGTCCTGCGCACTAACACTGGGGTCCCGTACATTTTCTACGGCGTCCTGCCCACTAACAGTGGGGTCCCGTACATTTTCTACGGTGTCCTGCCCACTAACAGTGGGGTCCCGTACATTTTCTACGGTGTCCTGCGCACTAACACTGGGGTCCTGTTCATTTTCTACGGCGTCCTGCACATTCCCACTGAAACCCTCTCACTTTCTGAGGCGTCCTGCCCACTCCCACTGGGGTCCCGTACATTTTCTACGGTGTCCTGCGCACTAACACATGGGGTACCGCACACTTTCTACGGCGTCCTGCGCAGTGACACTGGGGTCCCGTACATTTTCTACGGCGTCCTGCGCATTCCCACTGAAACCCGCTCACTTTCTGCGGCGTCCTGCGGACTTCCACTGGGGCTCGCACATTTTCTGCGGCGTCCTGCCGACTAACAGTGGGGTCCCGTACATTTTCTACGGCGTCCTGCCCACTAACAGTGGGGTCCCGTACATTTTCTACGGCGTCCTGCCCACTAACAGTGGTGTCCCGTACATTTTCTACGGCGTCCTGCCCACTAACACTGGGGTCCCGTACATTTTCTACGACGTCCTGCGCACTCCCACTGGGGTACCGCACACTTTCTACGGCGTCCAGCGCACTCCCACTGGGGTCCCACACATTTTCAACGGCGTCCTGCGCACTAACACTGGGGTCCCGTACATTTTCTGCGGCGTCCTGCCCACTAACAGTGGGGTCCCGTACATTTTCTACGGCGTCCTGCCCACTAACAGTGGGGTCCCGTACATTTTCTACGGTGTCCTGCGCACTCCCACTGGGGTACCGCACACTTTCTACGGCGTCCAGCGCACTCCCACTGGGGTCCCGTACATGTTCTACGGCGTCCTGCGCACTAACACTGGGGTCCCGTACATTTTCTACGGCGTCCTGCCCACTAACAGTGGTGTCCCGTACATTTTCTACGGCGTCCTGCCCACTAACACTGGGGTCCCGTACATTTTCTACGACGTCCTGCGCACTCCCACTGGGTTACTGCACACTTTCTGAGGCGTCCTGCCCACTCCCACTGGGGTCCCGTACAATTTCTACGGCGTCCTGCCCACTAACAGTGGGGTCCCGTACATTTTCTACGGTGTCCTGCCCACTAACAGTGGGGTCCCGTACATTTTCTACGGTGTCCTGCCCACTAACAGTGGTGTCCCGTACATTTTCTACGGCGTCCTGCCCACTAACACTGGGGTCCCGTACATTTTCTACGACGTCCTGCGCACTCCCACTGGGTTACTGCAC